>WNWK01035006.1:0-20075 GCA_009830355.1 Cherax destructor | reverse complement strand
TCCCTAACACTGGGTGGTACATAGCTGCTATCATCCGAGCCGCCCTCACCTCCATTACACTGGGTGGAACATGGTTGCTGTATCACCCGAGCCGCCCTCGCCTCCATAACAATGGGTGGAACATGGTTGCTGCATCATCCGTGCCGCCCCTCACCTCCATAACACTGGGTGGTACATGGTTGCTGTATCACACGAGCCGCCCCTCACCTCCCTAACACTGGGTGGTACATAGCTGCTGTATCATCCGAGCCGCCCCTCACCTCCATAACACTGGGTGGAACATGGTTGCTGTATCATCCGAGCCGCCCCTCGCCTCCATAACACTGGGTGGAACATGGTTGCTGTATCATCCGTGCCGCCCCTCACCTCCATAACACTGGGTGGTACATGGTTGCTGTATCATTCGAGCCGCCCCTCACCTCCATAACACTGGGTGGATACATAGCAGCTGTATCATCCGAGCCGCCCTCACCTCCATAACACTGGGTGGAACATGGTTGCTGTATCATCCGTGCCGCCCCTCACCTCTATAACACTGGGTGGTACATGGTTGCTGTATCATTCGAGCCGCCCCTCACCTCCATAACACTAAGTGGTACATAGCTGCTATATCATCCGAGTCGCCCCTTACCTCTATAACACTGGGTGGAACATGGTTGCTGTATCATTTGAGCCGCCCCTCACATCCATAACACTGGATTGAACATTATTGCTGTATCATCCGAGCAGCCCCTCACCTCCATAACACTGGGTGGTTTATGGCTGCTGTATCTTCCGAGCCGCCCCTCACCTCCATAACACTGGGTGGTACATGGCTGCTGTATCATCCGAGCCGCCCCTCACCTCTATAACACTGGGTGGAACATAGCTGCTGTATCATCGGAGCCACCCCTCACCTCCATAACACTGGGTGGTAAATGGCTGCTGTATCATCTGAGCCCCCCTCACCTTCAAAACACTGGGTGGTACATGGCTGCTGTATCCTCCGAGCCTCCCCTCACCTCTTTAACACTGGGTGGTAAATGGCTACTGTATCATCCGAGCCGCCCCTCAAATCCATAACACTGCGTGGAACATGGTTGCTGTATCGTTCGAGCCGCCCCTCACCTTCATAACACTGAGTGGAACATGGTTGCTGTATCATCCGAGCCGCCCCTCACCTCCATAACACTGGGTGGAACATGGATGCTGTATCATCCGAGCCGCTCCTCATCTCCATAACACTGTGTGTAACATGGATGCTGTATCATCCGAGCCGCCCCTCACCTCCATAACACTGGGTGGAACATGGTTGCTGTATCACTCGAGCCGCATCTCACCTCCATAACACTGGGTGGAACATAGTTGCTGTATCATCCGAGCCGCCCCTCACATTCATAACACTGGGTGGAGCATGGTTGCTGTATCATCCGAGCCGCCCTCACCTCCATAACACTGGGTGGAACATGGTTGCTGTATCACCCGAGCCGCTCC
Source organism: Cherax destructor (assembly GCA_009830355.1). Lineage (NCBI taxonomy): Eukaryota > Metazoa > Arthropoda > Malacostraca > Decapoda > Parastacidae > Cherax > Cherax destructor. Next base: position 18,602 of record WNWK01035006.1, on the reverse strand, counting down.
TCACCTCCATAACACTGGGTGGAACATAGTTGCTGTATCATCCGAGCCGCCCCTCACCTCCATAGCACTGGGTGGTACATAGCTGCTGTATTATCCGAACCGCCTCTCACCTCCATAACACTGGGTGGTACATAGCTGTTGTATCATCCGACCCGCCCCTCACCTCTATAACACTAGGTGGTACATGGCTGCTGTATCATCCGCGCCGCCCCTCTTCTCCATAACACTAGGTGGTACATGGCTGCTGTATCATCCGACCCGCCCCTCATCTTCATAACACTAGGTGGTACATGGCTGCTGTATTATCCGAACCGCCTCTCACCTCCATAACACTGGGTGGTACATAGCTGCTGTATCATCCGACACGCCCCTCACCTCCATAACACTGGGTGGTACATGGCTGCTATATCATCGCGCCGCCCCTCTTCTCCATAACACTGTGTGGAACATGGTTGCTGTATCATCCGATCCCCCTCTCACATCCATAACACTGGGTGGTACATAACTGCTGTATCATCCGAGCCGCCTCTCACCTCCATAACACTGTGTGGAACATGGTTGCTGTATCGGATGCCTCCCCTCACCTCTATAACACTGTGTGGAACATACCGGCTGTATCACCCAAACCATCCCTCACCACCATAACACTGGGTGGTACATGGCTGCTGTATCATCCGAGCCGCAACTCGCCTCCATAACACTGGGTGGAACATGGTTGCTGTATCATCCGTGCCGCCCTTCACCTCCATAACACTGGGTGGTACATGGTTGCTGTATCATTCGAGCCGTCCCTCACCTCCATAACACTAAGTGGTACATGGTTGCTGTATCATCAGAGCCGCCCTCACTTCCATAACACTGTGTGGAACATGGTTTGTGTATTATCTGAGCCGCCCCTCACCTCCATAACACTGGGTGGAACATGGTTGCTGTATCATCCGAGCCGCCCCTCACCTCCATAACACTGGGTGGTACATTGCTGCTGTATCACCCGAGTCGCCCTTGACCTCCATAACACTAGGTGGTACATGGTTGCAATATCACCCGAGCCGCCCCTCACCTCTATACCACTGGGTGGTACATGGCTGGTAAATCATCCGAGCCGCCCCTCGCCTCCATAACAATAAGTGGAACATGGTTGCTACATCATCCGTGCCGCCCCTCACCTCCATAACACTGGGTGGTACATGGTTGCTGTATCATTCGAGCCGCCCCTGACCTCCATAGCACTAAGTGGTACATGAATGCTGGATCATCCGAGTCGCCCCTGACCTCCGTAACACTGGGTGGAACATGGGTGCTGTATCATTCGAGCCGCCCCTCACCTCCATAACACTGGGTGGTTTATGGCTGCTGTATCATCTGAGCTGCCCCTCACCTCCCTAACACTGTGTGGTACATAGTTGCTGTATCCTCCGAACCTCCCCGAACCTCCATAACACTTGGTGGAACATAGTTGCTGTATCAACCGAGCCGCCCCTCACCTCCATAACACTGGGTGGAACATGGCTGCTGCATCATCGGAGCTGCCCCTCACCTCCATAACACTGGGTGGAACATAGTTGCTGTATCAACCGAGCCGCCCCTCACCTCCATAACACTGGGTGGAACATGGCTGCTGTATCACACGAGATGCCCCTCACCTCCATAACACTGGGTGGAACATGGTTGCTGTATCATCCGAGCCGTCTCACCTCCATAACACTGGTTGGAACATGGCTGCTATATCATCCGAGCCACCCTTCATCTCCATAACAATGGGTGGTACATGGTTGCTGTATCATTCGAGCCGCCCCTCACCTCTATACCCCCCCCCCCCCCCCCCCCCCCCCCCCCCCCCCCCCCCCCCCCCCCCCCCCCCCCCCCCCCCCCCCCCCCCCCCCCCCCCCCAAAAAAAAAAAAAAAACTCATACATGGGACATGTGCTGTACACGAGCGCCTCATTTCATAACACTGGACATGGTGTTATACGAGCGCTCCCCTAAACTGTCGGTGCTGTATCATCAGCGCTCACTCATAAACTGGGACATGGCTGTATCACGAGCGCCCTACTCATAACACTGGGTATGGTTATCAAGAGCGCCCTCACTCATAACACTGGGGATGTGTGTATCACGAGCTGCCTCACTCATAAACTGGGTAATGGCTGCTGTATCACCGAGCGCCCTCACTCATAACACTTGGTGGAAATATGCTGATCACAGCGCCACCTCCATAAACTGTGGTACATTGTTATCATCGAGCGCCTCACTATAAACTGGTGACATGTGTTTATCATCCGAGCGCCCTCACTATAACACTGGTGGAATGTTGCTGATCATTGAGCGCCCTCACTCATAACACTGGGTGAACTTTGTTATCTCCGAGCCCCTCACTTATAACACTGGGTGAATTTGCTGTATCATCGAGCCCCTCACCTCCATAACACTGGTAAATTGTGATCATCCGACGCTCACTCCATAACACTGGGTGTTATGCTGTATCTGAGCCGCCTCACTCCATAAACTGGTGAATGGTGCTGTATCGAGTGCCCTCACTTCATAACACTGGGTAAATGGTGCTGATCATCGAGCCTCCTCAATCAAACACTGGTGGAACATGGTGCTGATCCAGCCCCTACCTATAACACTGGGGAATGTTGCTGTACACCGAGCCTCACTCCATAACACTGGTGGAACATGTGCTGTACATCGAGCGCCTCATTCCATAACCTGGGTGTACATGGATGCTGATCACGAGCGCCCTCACTCCATAAACTGGGGACATGCTTTCTGGTATAAACTGGAGCTGCTCACCTCATAAACTGGAAATGGTGGTATCATCCGACCCTACTCCATAACCTGGTGACATGGTTGCTGTATCACCGAGCCGCTCCACCTCCATAACACTGGGTGGAACATGGTTGCTTATCATCGAGCCCTCACTCTAACACTGGGGAACATGGATGCTGTATCTGAGCGCTCATCATAACACTGGGTGAACGGTGTGATCGAGCGCCTCACCTCATAACACTGGGTGTAAATATCGAACCGAGCGCCTCACCTAAAACTGGGTGGAACATGGTTGCTGTATCACCGGCGCCCTCATCATCTGGGTAATGGTTGCTGTATCACGAGCCGCCCCACTCATAACACTGGGAAATGGTTGCTGTATACCGAGCCTACCTCCATAACACTGGGTGGAAATGGTTGTGTATCATCGAGCCGCCCTCACTCCATAACACTGGGTGAACATGGTGCGTATCTCGAGCCCCACCTTCATAACACTGGTGGACATGTGCTGTTCATCGAGCCCCTCACCTCCATACAATGGGTGGACATGTTGCTATATCCGACCGCCCTCACCTCCATAACACTGGGGAATGGTTGCTGATCACGAGCGCCCTCACTCATAAACTGGGATGGTGTTGCATCCGAGCCGCTCACCCATACTGTGGAAATGGTCTGTATCATCCGATCCCCACCTCCATAACACTGGTGGAAATGTTGCTGTACACCGAGCCCCTAACCCCAAACACTGGGTGGAACATGTTGCGTATCTCGAGCCCTCACTCCATAACACTGGTGAATGTTGTGACCCGAGACTACTCCATAACACTGTGGTTGGTATAGCGCTCACTCTAACACTGTGGAAATGGTGCGTATCTCGACGCCTCACTATAAACTGTGGGATTGCTGTATCACAGCGCCCCCCTTAATGTGAACAGTCACGAGCGCCTACCTCCATAACACTGGGTGGAATGGTTGCTGAATAGCTGCTCACCTCATAACACTGGGTGGACATGGTGTATCATGAGCGCCCTCACTCATAACACGGGTGGAACATGCTATATCACCGAGCGCTCACAAAACTGGGTGGAACATGGTTGCTGTATGGCCGCCTACTTCATAAACCATAGTTGCGTATCATCCGAGCGCTCACTCATAACACTGGTGAACATGTTGTGTATCTCGAGCCGCCCTCACCTCTATAACACTGGGTGGTACATAGTTGCTGTATCATCCGAGCCGCCCCTCACCTCCATAACACTGGGTGGTACATTGCTTCTGTATCATCCGAGCCGCCCCTCACCTATATAACACTGGGTGGTACATTGCTGCTGTATCACCCGAGCCGCCCCACACCTCCATAACACTGGGTGGTACATGGCTGCTGTATCACCCGAGCCGCCCCTCACCTTCATAACACTGGGTGGTACACGGCTGCTGTATCATCCAAGCCGCCCTTCATCTCCATAACACTGGGTGGAACATGGCTGCTGTATAAGCCGAGCCGCCCCTTACCTCCATAACAATGGGTGGTACAGGGCTGCTGTATCACCCGAGCCGCCCCTCACCTCCATAACACTGGGTGGTAAATGGCTGCTGTATCATCCGAGCTGCTGCTCACCTCCATAACACTGGGTGGTAAATGGCTGCTGTATCGTCCGAGCCGCCCCTCACCTCTATAACACTGGGTGGTAAATGGCTGCTGTATCATCCGAGCCGCCCCTCACTAGTAATATCATCGTAACTAATACTCACGGTTTCGTATTTGCCAGAATAAGCTAAAAAAATGATATTATCTTCATATGGAAAGTGTATAGGTTTTATGTGTCAGGGGCCCAAGACTGTTCAACTGCCTCCCAGCATACACAAGGGGGATTACCAATAGACCCCTGGCTGTCTTCAAGAAGGCACTGGACAGGCACCTAAAGTCAGTACTTGACCACCCGGGCTGTGGTTCCTTCGTCGGTTTACTATCGGCCAACAGTAATAGCCTGGTTGATCAGACCCTGATCCATTACGAGGCATGGTAAGGGACCGGGCCGCTGGGGCGTTAACCCTCGAAACACCCTCCAGGTACACTCCAGTTACTCCAGTATTAGCTACAGTAATAACATCCATTAACGTCCTGAAGTATTGAATCCGTCTTGTGCCTCCAAACGACACACCAAAATCAATCTCAATCACTGTCAGCTGGTAATCAACTTTCCATTGCAGCAAACTGGGGCTCTGCAAGTACGCAAATCCTCCCAGATTGCCTCTCATCCTCCTTCTCCATAGCACCTGACGAGGAAATAAAATAAATCACAATTCTTTACAAATACATTTCTCATTTATGATTACAGTAAACTTGTGGTATTTTGCTGGATCCAAATTCAGCGTCGCAGCTACGAATATGTCTGGCACAACTTGGCACGCCATCTCCATTCAAAAGTTGTGTGTAAACACACAAACATGTCAGCCTGGTGTTTTTGCACAAAGTTCCAAACATCATGGAGTAAAAACATGACTTTTACACTCACACACATGTCACAGATACAAATATTCTTGATCTCGGGTTCAAAAATCAAGAGTTGTATCACATGCACCACAATCTTTAAGGTAGGGTAAGATAAGATGAAATTTTGTTGGGATTTTTAACCCGGGGAAGGGAGGGTTAGCCACTTAGGAAATACCAGGGTAGTGAGTGTTAGCCACCCAGGTTAGGGAGTATTAGCCACCCAGGATAACCCAGTGTAACCAAGGATAGGGAATGTTAACCACTCAGGAAAGGCAGTGTTAGCTAGCCAGGATATCTCAGGGTAGGAGGAAGTACGCAGGAGAGGGAAGGAGGTAGGTTGGTACTGTGACAGGTCAGTGGTGACCACCACGACAGGTCAGTGGTGACCACCACGACGGGTCAGTGATGACCACAACGACGGGTCATTGGTGACCACCACGACAGGTCAGTGGTGACCACAACGACAGGTCAGTGGTGACCACCACGACGGGTCAGTGGTGACCACCACGACAGGTCAGTTCTGACCACCACGACGGGTCAGTGGTGACCACCACGACAGGTCAGTGGTGACCACCACGACAGGTCAGTGGTGACCACCACGACGGGTCAGTGGTGACCACCACGACAGGTCAGTGGTGACCACCACGACAGGTCAGTGGTGACCACCACGACAGGTCAGTGGTGACCACCACGACAGGTCAGTGGTGACCACCACGACAGGACAGTGGTGACCACCACGACAGGTCAGTGGTGACCACCACGACAGGTCAGTGGTGACCACCACGACAGGTCAGTGGTGACCACCACAGCAGGTCAGTGGTGACCACCACGACAGATCAGTGGTGACCACCACGACAGGTCAGTGGTGACCACCACGACAGGTCAGTGGTGACCACCACGACAGGTCAGTGGTGACCACCACGACAGGTCAGTGGTGACCACCACGCAGGCAGTGGTGACCACCCCGACAGGTCAGTGGTGACCACCACACAGGTCAGTGGTGACACCACAAGTCAATAATAGCAGTCATGGTGACCACCACGAGACAGTGGTGACAATAAGTCATGGTACCACACGACAGGCAGTGTACCAGTAGGTCAGTGTACCACAGACCCTTCATTCACACTAGATACTCACCTCAGTTACTTGAAATAAAATAGGGATAACATAAATAATAACGAAGGTGAATAACATTCACAAACAGCTTATTAGTAGGTCTTCGTAGTCAATAATATATTTGAAATAGAGAACACAGTTTTAGATAAATGGGATGACATATAAACAATAACCAATCGGTTATTACGATTTCGTGAGCAGAATCTTCACAATAAGTTCGAGGGACAGTTTCTCAGACTCGACTCTACCAGAGATCCCAAGACCTACACCCAGCACCACTGCTTCGACACTACCTGCCAGTGTCTCCAACATTCTCCTCCAGAGAGCTCCAACAACCTCTCCAGCTCTGTCGAATCACCCCAGGCTCTGCAAACAGGCTAGAGGCCGACTCTCTCAGGCTCTGCACACAGGCCCGAGCTCCGCCAGAATCCCCTCCTCAGAGCTCTGCAAACAGGCTAGAGCTCCGCCTGAATCTCCTCCTCAGAGCTCTGCACACAGGCCCGAGCTCCGCCAGAATCCCCTCCTCAGAGCTCTGCACACAGGCCAGAGCTCCGCCAGAATCCCCTCCTCAGAGCTCTGCACACAGGCAAGAGCTCTGCCAGAATCACCTCTCTAGCTGTTTCCCAGAGTATTACAATATTGCAATGTTAATTACGAGAGCTATGGCAAACCCGATTACTCGGCCTGTTATTCTAAGGGAATCTGCTCTCATAACCAATAATGCAATACCGTAATAAAATAATAAAGGGTTTTTGTCCGGGGTATAAAATAAATACAGAGACAATAGCTTATAAATATATATATTTCTTTTCACTAGTAAAATGCGTATATAAAGAATATAGTACAATCTCTGTACAACATATAAAAACAAAAGCATGATCTTTGGTACAATAGATAAGCGTAATAGTTTTGTACTATAGTAACAATAATATAATTGTTGAACGACTATGCTGAACTCGTGTCACACGACACCACAACAATGTAACAGACATCACAATAACTGTTACCAGACATATCAAACTCAATGACAAGACATGTTTCATACCACATGTCACCAGACATTAACACATGTCACAAGACATTAACACATGTCACAAGACATTAACACATGTCACCAGACATTAACACATGTCACCAGACATTAACACATGTCACAAGACATTAACACATGTCACAAGACATTAACACATGTCACCAGACATTAACACATGTCACAAGACATTAACACATGTCACAAGACATTAACACATGTCACCAGACATTAACACATGTCACCAGACATTAACACATGTCACCAGACATTAACACATGTCACCAGACAATAACACATGTCACAAACTGTCACACGACACTACGCCCCTATGTCTCACACTTCGTGTTAACCCTCCATCTCTCTGTGTGAATACACCCTTTCTCGTTGTAACACGCACTCGCTACTTGTGTCAACCGACACCCTTGTCCGTGTCACACGACACATATCACATCTCTCCGTGTCTCCACCGACACCCTTTTCTCTGTGTTACAGCGCCCCGCTCAAGTTGTGCCCTTTCGACACCTCCGTCGTTGGTTCACACCATGTCAGACCAGCGGCGTGTCTCATGTGACAGAAGTCACACGAGCCATCTGAGTCACTGCGGGTCATCGTGCGGCCATAGCCAGCACTAAGTCCAGTATGGTAGCTGGGGTACAGGCTCTCCACAGCTCGATGTAAACCATACTGCAATACTGAGTAGAAAGGCAGACGGATACCACGTTACTCAGTCAGACGTTGATCATACTGCGAGTAGTAGGCAGGCTGAGACAACGTTACTCAGACGAGTCGTTGATCATACTGTCTTTATGCCAGGTTCCACCCCCTGACATAAATTTTGGTGACGTCACACCGGGCGCTGCAGCCCAGTAATACTGGACGTGCAGTGCCCAAATGGTCCATCAACCATTCAACCCAATTATGTTGTTCAGGGGTTCGCAACACCCCCACCACAAGATAACCGGTAGCATATAAAAACATGGACATCAACCTCCGGACAAAACATCCCGGACGGGCTCCCATATATTACAATATTGCCATATTAGTTACGAGAGCTATGGCAAACCCGATTACTCGGCCTGATATTCTAGGGAAATCTGCTCTCATAACCAATAATGCAATACCGTAATAAAATAATAAAGGGTTTTTGTTAGGGGTATAAAATAAATACAGAGACAATAGCTTATAAATATATATATTTCTTTTTACTAGTAAAATGCGTATATAAAGAATATAGTACAATCTCTGTACAACATATAAAAACAAAAGCATGATCTTTGGTACAATAGATAAGCGTAATAGTTTTGTACTATAGTAACAATAATATAATTGTTGAACGACTATGCTGAACTCGTGTCACACGACACCACAACAATGTAACAGACATCACAATAACTGTTACCAGACATATCAAACTCAATGACAAGACATGTTTCATACCATATGTCACCAGACATTAACACATGTCACAAGACATTAACACATGTCACAAGACATTAACACATGTCACCAGACATTAACACATGTCACCAGACATTAACACATGTCACCAGACATTAACACATGTCACCAGACATTAACACATGTCACCAGACATTAACACATGTCACCAGACATTAACACATGTCACCAGACAATAACACATGTCACAAACTGTCACACGACACTACGCCCCTATGTCTCACACTTCGTGTTAACCCTCCATCTCTCTGTGTGAATACACCCTTTCTCGTTGTAACACGCACTCGCTACTTGTGTCAACCGACACCCTTGTCCGTGTCACACGACACATATCACATCTCTCCGTGTCTCCACCGACACCCTTTTCTCTGTGTTACAGCGCCCCGCTCAAGTTGTGCCCTTTCGACACCTCTGTCGTTGGTTCACACCATGTCAGACCAGCGGCGTGTCTCACGTGACAGAAGTCACACGAGCCATCTGAGTCACTGCGGGTCATCGTGCGGCCATAGCCAGCACTGAGTCCAGTATGGTAGCTGGGGTACAGGCTCTCCACAGCTCGATGTAAACCATACTGCAATACTGAGTAGAAAGGCAGACGGATACCACGTTACTCAGTCAGACGTTGATCATACTGCGAGTAGTAGGCAGGCTGAGACAATGTTACTCAGACGAGTCGTTGATCATACTGTCTTTATGCCAGGTTCCACTCCCTGACATAAACTATGGTGACGTCACACCGGGCGCTGCAGCCCAGTAATACTGGACGTGCAGTGCCCAAATGGTCCGTCAACCATTCAACCCAATTATGTTGTTCAGGGGTTCGCAACACAGAGCTTATATGGTCCTCAAAGCACCGCCCTAAACTCCAGGTTTGGAGGTCCACCCTTCATGGGTCACACAACGTGTTTACACACCAAAGGTAGATTTCGCCAGGCTCTACCCACTCCTTACTGTCGACGTTAATAACAAAAGTGACCTGGTGGCAAAAGCTCTCGCTTGACACGATGAGTGTCCGGGTTCGATTCCCGGCGAAGGGGTGGAAACATTGGACGTGTTTCCTTACACCGGTTGTCTATGTTCACCCATCAGTGTAAAATGGGTACCTGGGTGTTAGTGGACTTGTGTGGGTCGCATCCTGGGACAAAACTGACCTAATTTGTGGGAAATGCTCAGCATAACAAGGAACTTTCTATATAGTAGTATGTCATTGATGTCAGCTATGGTGTGTATACCTTGTACATGTACTGGTAGTAAATAAAGATATTATTATTATATTATATTATATTTTTTTTTATATTTTATTGAAACAGGGTACAAAGCACATAGCAAAATAATACATATCCAAGAACACCAAATTATCCAATATGACACACACGTACTACAATCTCCCACACTATTTAATCATAAATATCAGAACATAAGAAGCACACACATTAGATAATATTAAACACAAAATATATATAAACATTTCCTACCGCGATAAGACTATCGCACATTCACACTTTCTCAATCAACACAATGACAAACATTGACAAAACGCCACAAATCACCGGCGTTCATGTATAAAGAATTCAATGTTCAACATACACAACCTATCAATACATATCCAAGAACCTCTCAATACACGCCCAAGAACATTAACCACTAAAATATATATAAACAATTGTTTTCCACATCATGTGGATTGCAATGTAACATTAGACACACCTTTATTCAAATGCCGTAAAACATATCTAACGATTAACACGTCCCATGACACACACCTGATCCCCCCGGTGCATGCCGCACTATAAGAACCCCCCCATGACCCTTCTCCAGATCTTTCAGATCTTTCTGATGGTAACCCCATCATGTAACTGAACAGAGCCCTCACACACTGTAAATACACACCCACACACGACAGTTGACACCCCTATTACACACATTATCCTTGAATTGTACCACCTCTGTTCTCACCTCTATCCGTCTCACACTCACCCCCTTGTAAACGGAAAACCAGCCCGTCTCTACCCCTTACCTTTTCGCTCCCTTTAACCCCCACACTGTGAGGTTCCGATAACCCTCCGGGAGATCCACCTCCCATTTCCCCCCCATAATCTCTTTAGTTCGACATTTAGTCCTATAAAACCCAGCTATCATCATCTTAATGCGCTCAGCAGCCCCCACCTGACGCATCGCCCATGAATAATAAATGAAATCAGTGACCAAATACACTACCGCCCTTTGGATCCGCTTATCCATACCACTCACATCCAAACTCAAAGCCCTCAGCACCGAAATGACCCCCCCCCCAGCAATCCCAACACATGACTAAACCACTCCCGCACCGCCCCCAACCTATCGCAGAAATACACTACATGATAAGCAGTCGCTTCCTCCCCACACAACGCACAACCACTCCCTTCCACTAATCCCCTAGTATGCAACAATGCCCCAGATGGAAGTATGCCATGCAGAAACTTATAAACTACCTCCCGCACCCTCGGATCAATCCTAGCTTCTCTCAACAATCCCCACACTACACCCCAAGCATACATAGGGTATACACTCTCTACCACCGCTACCACCCTTCCCATTCCCACCCCATCCAACACCCCAAGCCTCACCTTCCCCGGGTCCTTAACCACTAACATAAATCGAATCATCCCCTCACAGTCCTTTAACTCCTTACCCTTCCACCATCGACCTATATCCTCATGAATCCTCCGCAGCCAGCCCTCTCCCCTCCCTCTTTCCCTCATATAACACCTCTTCACATACACACTTTTTAACCGTCGATGCAACGAAATAAGCCCCAGCCCCCCCCTGGCGATGGGGAGCGAGACCACCCCCCTACTTAACCACTCACAACCTGAACCCCATATAAATCTCATTATTCTTCCCAGGAACCTACGCACATCACAACCCACCAGTGGATATACTGACCCCACATGCCACAATTTACTATAGATCAATACATTTACCACTATCGCCTCTGATGTAAAGTTAAATTCGCCGCTCTCATACTCGACAATCGACTTAACACCCCATCCATCACCCTCTTCGAATTCACCACCCTCGCCTCCTCACACACCCTCATGTATATTACACCGCAAATTTTCAACCTATCCACAAGTTTCCCCACTGCCACAACTCCCATCCCCACCCTCCTCCCCACCTCCATGTACAATGATTTCTCTTCATTTATTTTCATACCTGTTGCTTCTCCAAAAACCCCCACCACCCTCCCCACTGCCCCTAAATCCCGCCTATCCCTAACTAAAACCGTGGTGTCATCCACATATCCCACAATACCCACTCCCCTTACCCTATCGACCGTCACATTTCCCTCAAGACATCTCCTTATCTCCCTATAGAGGGGATCCTGAACACAGGCAAACAACAACTGCGAAATAGGACACCCCTGCCTCAATCCCCTTGCCATTTCAATATGTCTCCCTAAAAAACCATTCACCTGCACACGCACACGCGCTCCCTCATATAACGACTGTGCCCATCCCACCACTTCAGCCCCGAACCCCTGCCATCTCATGAATCTCCACAATGCCTCACGGTGAACACTATCATATGCGGCCCTCCAATCTAATGCTAAAACCCCAGCCTCCTCTTCCATCCGATTCCAGTCAATGAAATCCCTGATACGCCCGTGTCCCTCATACATTGATCTGCCCGGAATCCCATACTGTCCCTCATCTATCACCCTGCCAACCACACTCTTCAGACGATTCCCCAATATTTTCGCGTAGATCTTATAATCACAGCACATTAGGGTAAGCACTCTGTAATCGGTAATGTACACACACGGTGTTTGCTTCGGCACCAGCACCGCTACACCTGTCCGCTGTATGTCCCCTAATACCCTTCTATGCTTCATTTCATTAAACAAAACTACCAAAAACCCCTTCAACACTCCCCAATTTTCCACATAAAACTCACAAGGTAAACCATCTAAACCTGGGGACTTGCCTATGCACATGCCCATTACAGCCCTCCATACTTCCTCCTCTGTTATCAACCCTCCCAACTCTCCCCTATTATCATCGTCCAACTCACACCGCACCCCCTCCCATCACATGTAACGCCTCCTCGTCAATATCCCCCCCTCCCATCGACTCACCAAAAAACGCATCTATATATCCACTCATTCCCTCTGTCGTCCACAACATCTGACCCTCCCTATAACCGCCCAGGTCCTTCCTCACCACAACATTCATTGTGCTCATAGCCTCTCTCTTACGTCGCTGCTCACGCAAAACACAGGCAGATGGCCTATCTCCCCACATCACCCTCTCCAATCCCCCAGCCACCCTCGCTCCATCAAAATGCATATTTTGGATGTCCCTGATCTGCTCCTTCAAACCCTCTATTATTTGTACTGGATAGGTCTCCCTAACCCCTACATGACATTCCCTTAATTGCCCTTCCAAATACCTCTGCAACCCATACGATAACCTGCCTTTCTCCCTCCCACACCCAATATAAAACTCCTTAATGCGTACCTTAGCCACTGTATCCCACCAAGAAATCACATCTCGCCCACTTCCCCCATCCCCCCACAAATTTTCCCACAACTCTGCAAAACCCTCCCTTCCCCCCCATTTAAGCAAACCCACATTCAACTTCCAATACCCCCCATATCTCCTAGGCAATCCATCCCACGCCAAATTCACTAATACCCCACGATGATCCGAGAATGCCATGTCCACAGTTTCAAATCTCTGCACCTCAACCGCTCGATTCGCATATATTCTATCCAATCTTGCAGCATATCCTTTCCTCACAAAAGTATATTCACCTCCACCCCCCCCCTTTACATCTCGCAACCCCACTCCATAGAGCAGGTCCCCCAATGATCCTACCACATGCCCCGCTCCCCGTGGCTCCACATCCCGCTGACTAGTCACACAATTCCAGTCCCCACCTACAATCGACACTACCGGCATCGACCGCAGGTGATACACTAGCTCATCCCTCACAAACCTACTTTTAACTCCCCCATCACCCTCTGCTGGCCCATATACACTCATAAAACCTACGCGTTCCCTACCCCATAAGCCCTCAACTCGAACAATCCTACCATCCCCGCTCACTTCCCAATGGCTCACAACAAACGGGCTGGTTTCCCGAATCAAAACAGCTGCTCCTCCTTTCAACCTACATGTATACCCAACATACACGACATACCCTGCTATGACCAACTCACTACCCATCTTATAATTGTGCTCCTGCACACAAGCCACATCCACCTGATAGCGTCCCAAAATCCTCCCTAACCAATCTCTCTTCCGCACATTACACAAACCATTAACATTGACCGTTAGACACCGGAATAAGACAAAGGTGGCTTTCCCTTGGATACTCTGCCCCCTTTATGACTCATTTTTGAATCCTCACTTGGAATGCCCCCGGCATTCCTCGTAGGCCTTTGTCCTTTAGGCCCCACACCACCCTCATGTACCACAGCTGCCCACAGCTTTTTGCCAGGCCTTTGCGCTGGTGTTAGCACATCCTCTGGATCCGACATTACAGCTGCTCGTTTCCTCGACCCTAGGTCCACCTGCATGTCAGCCACATGCCCCTCCTCCGCATGAACATCCACTTCCACAACTCCTGTCTGTATGAACTCTCCGCCCATTGCCCCACCACTCGCCTGAACGCACTCCACAGCTGCAGTCTCTTGACTCAGACCCAAGGCCCTGTCCACGCCCTCCTCCGTCATACTGATGATGTCCTCCACCAAGGATCGTGTGGATTCCCGCCATCACCTTCCACCCTCAGCGACGTCGTCACCGCCCACAGCGGATCTCCCACTCATAGGCGAATTGTCAGGAAGGGTGACACAGGCCGACACTTGCAAGTCGTCCTGCCCTCCCACCCCTCCCCGCTCGGCGCTCCTATTCGCCTCCTCAGGACTACAGTCATCCTGTTGCGTAGTCCACTGCTGCCTGCTATGCTGGTAAGGAGCACCTCTGGCCTCCTGCCTCCTGTCACACAAGGCCGCCATGTGTCCATATCCCCCACATAGGCGACACGTCCGTTGTTGGCCCGCATATGTCACGAAAACTTGCGTGCGAAATTCCTCTAATATTACATAAGACGGGATGGGGTACTTAAGAGACATCTTCAAAACATAAGACCCATCCGCAGCCCTCATATGGGCCCCGGCCCAACGTCCTTGTGTTGCCGCATGAATGGTCCCGTATTTATCAAACACTGATGTCATGTCCATTGAATCTGCCTCAAAGGCACATTGCGAACCTTTATCCATGTGTACCTTCTGGAGACATCACGAAGTTGCACAGTAACACCTGGGTTTATGTACATGCTGCGTTCCTGGTACTTTTCCACGATTGTCTCGTAAACACTGGTAGCACCAAACTTCACAAAAATTCTCTTAATTCCATTCATGGCCACCCCAGACAACATGTCGTTCTCTATACCATAAGTTCTCCTTAATATGTCAGGCAGAAGCACGGCCATATTCTCTGCAGTCACTGCCCCATGGATCAAGTCCACACAAACCGTGTTGACCCTCTTCCTACCACCCAGCGCCATTTGCAAATCCAAGCTTTTGCCAAACGCCACCAGGGAAGACCGCACACGTCCGCTCACCAGCAAGGCTGAGCGACGAATATATTATATTACCTGAAACCTACGGCGCCAGGCGTGTCTAACACCTATCTGCCATGACAAGGGGTGTCACAATTTACTGGTTAGTTAGGTCTCCCTTTTGACCTTACATGCACAGTTGACCTACATCACACCCAGGGTAGGGAGGGTTAGCCACCCAGGATAACCCAGAGTAGGGAGTGCTAGCCACCCAGGAAAACCCAGGATAGGGAGGATTAACCACCCAGGATAACCCAGAGTAGGGAAGGCTAGCCACCCAGGATAACCCAGGATAGGGAGGATTAACCACCTAGGATAACCCAGAGTAGGGAAGGCTAGCCACCCAGGATAACCCAGGATAGGGAGGATTAACCACCCAGGATAACCCAGAGTAGGGAAGGCTAGCCACCCAGGATAACCCAGGATAGGGAGGATTAACCACCCAGGATAACCCAGAGTAGGGAAGGCTAGCCACCCAGGATAACCCAGGATAGGGAGGATTAACCACCCAGGATAACCCAGAGTAGGGAAGGCTAGCCACCCAGGATAACCAAAGAAAGTCAGAGCGTCATCGAGCACTGTCTTATTTAAGAACATAAGAAAGAAGGAACACTGCAGCAGGCCTACTGGCCCATGCGAGGCAAGTCCAAGTCTCCCACCGGCTAAAGCCAATGCCCCGACCCAGCCAGGTCAGATTACATTCACTTAAGGAAGGAGCACTGCATCTGACCTAGTAGCACAAGCTAGTCAAGTCCAACTCACACCCACCCGCACCCACTCATATATTTATCTAACCTATTTTTAAAACTACACAACGTTTTAGCCTCTATAACTGTACTCGGGAGTTTGTTCCACTCATCGACAACTCTATTACCAAACCAATGCTTTCCTATATCCTTCCTGAATCTGAATTTATCATACTTAAAGCCATTGCTGCGAGTCCTGTCAATACTAGATATTTTTAGCACGCTATTTACATCCCCTTTATTTATTCCTGTTTTCCATTTATACACCTCAATCATATCCCCCCTAATTCTACGCCTTTCTACAGAGTGCAGATTCAGGGCCCTCAGTCTATCCTCATAGGGAAGATTTCTGATACATGGAATCAACTTAGTCATCTGTAGACGAATGGTTCAGAAAACCGACAAGTTGATAAATTAGACACACATGCAACACTTGGGTATCTTTATTGTGGAAACGTTCCGCCACACAGTCCAATACAAAGTAGAAAGTTGTAAGAAGGAGGAGTTTGAGGTAATCAGTCCCTCGGCCTGGAGTCGATGTGTTCAGTCCATCAATTTGGTAGTTAGTACAGCATAGGGCAATGGAGGTTGCTTATATACTGTAGACAGGTGAGGCGAAGCAGGAGGAGGCGGAGTCATAGTGGTACCATCCACTAGTCGAAGTAGGTCTTCGTCCAAAGGTTGGACAAGTGTTGAAGAATCCGTTTGTATCAAGATCCCAAGATGTTGCTGTGTCAGACAGGATGTAGACGAATGGTTCAACACTTGTCCAACCTTTGGACGAAGACCTACTTCGACTAGTGGATGGTACCACTATGACTCCTCTACTGTCCTGCGACGGCGTCCATCCGCCGCAGGCACTTCCCGATGGCACCTGGGGATCTGACCCGCGAGGACAAAGCAGCCCGGCTGGTTTACCTGGCCACCCATGACTTGGAGACACTGCTCCCAGTCCTAGCCACCCACCCGCCCCCTCGATGACGACGCCGGAGAACCCCGACGACGACCAAGACTACCCACTACAGCTATTCTTTCTCTCACTTCCTTCTTTCTTATCCCCCATCCTTCTTCTTCCTATGTAGGTAGAACCACAGCCTGAAGTACCAAGATCTGCTGATGAAGATGCGACGTCAGAAGACACTCCCCATCATGGGGAGCCACAGCAAGAAAGAAAGAAAGAAGAAGATGACCGACACCCTCTACCCAGGGGGCCAATGCCTTGTCACCATTTGGAGAAGACCCGGGCCGGATGTACCGGCGAACATACAACAACAACCTATGCTGTACTAACTACCAGATTGATGGACTGAACAGATCGACTCCAGGCCGAGGGACTGATTACCTCAAACTCCTCCTTCTTACAACTTTCTACTTTGTATTGGACTGATGAAGCCACTGTGTGGCGAAACGTTTCCACAATAAAGATACCCAAGTGTTGCATATGTGTCTAATTTATCAACTTAGTATCCTCCTTTGTACGTTTTCCAGAGCATTTATATCCATTCTGTAATACGGTGACCAAAACTGTGCAGCATAATCTAGATGAGGCCTAACCAAGGATATATAGAGTTGAAGAACAACCTGAGGACTCCTATTATTTATGCTTCTTGATATGAAGCCAAGGATTCTGTTCGCTTTATTGCGAACACTTATGCACTGCTGTCTTGGACATATATGAGATAGGTAAGTTCAACTATCTTAAATATATTGTGAAAGGAGAACCCTATGAACTGATTAAATCATTTCCGGTGGTCAAAGGCAATTATGCTCTAGCCTTACGTGTCTTAGCAGATAATGGCTTTGATGTTGACAAGCCTAGGAACTAGGCCTCAAAAGGGTTAACAGGAGTACATTTGGATTTATATCTACAGTTCACTTATCTGTTGCAAACAAAGATAGGAAATTTGCTTAATATATCTGGTATCTTATTTTCATTAATAAGATACCTTGACATGTCATTGAAAATAAGATACAAGATAAGAGAGATGAAAGAGACGGCTGCAAAGGAAACTGCAATGAGAAGCAGAAGATGGCAAGTGAGGCTTCATCTTCACACAAAGTAGAAATGGCATCGTCTACAGACATCTTTGAGAAGAGAAATTTGGAGTGAATGTTGCGGTAGTTCACCAAAAAGAACGATGAATGAAGAATGTGATCTCCGCCGATGTTGTCGCAACATTTAAAAATATAAGAAAGGAGGAACACTGCAGAAGGCCTACTGGCCCATACTAGGCAGGCCCTTCTAAAACACAAACCTACTAAAAAAAATATTTACCCAACTCTAGGCAGACTGTTCCACTCATCAACTATTCTGTTTCCAAACCAATACAGCTTGAAATTGAGAAATCTAATAACATCGTACGTCATGAAAGACA
>WNWK01035005.1:0-20076 GCA_009830355.1 Cherax destructor | reverse complement strand
CGTGGTTGTATACAAACCTCCGAATGCAATGTCCCAACAATTCCAGGAACAGCTTCTGAAAATTGACCACTGTCTGGAAAATCTTCCAGCTCCTGCCCCCAACATCTTGCTCCTGGGGGATTTCAACCTAAGGCACCTAAAAGGGAGGAATATTGCAAATAATGTGGTAGCAGAGATAACACCAGGAGGCAGCTCAGATGAAAACTCCCACACACATGAACTTTTAAACCTCTGCACCAAATTCACCTTAAACCAGCAAATAGTACAGCCTACAAGATTAGAGAATACGCTGGACCTCATCTTCTCAACAATGATGATCTGATACGAAATGTCATCATATCAAAAACAATATACTCAGATCACAACATAATAGAGGTCCAGACATGTATGCGGGGAGCCCCAGTTCGACAAAATGTAATCAGCCGCGAGGGAGCCTTCTCCAAATTCAACTTCAATAACAAAAACATAAGGTGGGACCAAGTAAACCAAGTCCTAAATAATATAAGCTGCGAAGATAGCTTAAGCATCACGGATCCTAACCTATGTCTAGAACAAATTAACTCTGTGGCACTTGAGGTTTGCTCAAGGCAAAGGGGGGAGAAGATGTAAACTAGAAAGAGAGAGATGCTCCCTATACAGGCGAATGCAAAACAGAGCAGCTACAAGAGGCCAATATATCTGAAATACTTAGGGAGACACTGGTCAGAGAAATAGCAAACATCGAATTAAAACTAAAGGAATCTTACAGGACTCAAGAAACGCGGTAAGAACTAAAAGCCATGAATGAAATTGAAAGAAACTCAAAGTATTTCTTTTATTATGCCAAATCAAAGTCGAGAACAACATCCAGTATTGGGCCCCTACTTAAACGGGATGGGTCTTACACAGATGACAGCAAGGAAATGAGTGAGTTACTAAAGTCCCAGTATGACTCAGTTTTTAGCGAGCCGCTAACCAGACTGAAAGTCGAAGACCTAAATGAATTTTTTATGAGGGTGCCACAGAACTTGGCAGACGTATGCCTATCTGACATTACCCTGACGCTAAATGACTTCGAAAAGGCAATAAATGACATGCCCATGCACTCCGCTCCAGGCCCAGACTCATTTACATAAATGACTTACCGAATGCATCACAACTACTCAAACCCATATTATTTGCAGATGACACAACATATGTCTTCTCTCACCCAAATCCAGTCATACTGGCCAATACTGTTAATGCCGAATTACAGAAAATATCAACATGGATGACGACTAACAAGCTTACTCTCAATACTGACAAGACCTACTTCATACAGTTTGGAAACAAAGCCCGGTGGCCCGGTGGTCTGGTGGCTTGAGCTCTCGCTTCACACACGGAGGGCCCGGGTTCGATTCCCGGCGGGTGGAAACATTTCGACGTGTTTCCTTACACCTGTTGTCATGTTCACCTAGCAGCAAATAGGTACCTGGGTTGTTAGTCGACTGGTGTGGGTCGCATCCTGGGGGACAAGATTAAGGACCCCAATGGAAATAAGACAGACAGTCCTCGATGACGCACTGACTTTCTTGGGTTATCCTGGGTGGCTAACCCTCCGGGGTTAAAAATCCGAAGAAATCTTATCTTATCTTATCTTATTACAAATGTTCCACTTAACATAACGCTCAATGGTTCACCCATCACAAGACTCACAGAGGGAAAATTCCTAGGAATCCACCTTGACAATAGCCTCAAATTCTAAACACACATACAACAAATTTCCAAGAAAATCTCAAAGACAGTAGGCATATTATCAAAGATACGCTATTATGTGCCTCAATCAGCTCTCCTTGCACTATATCATTCACTTATCTACCCTTATCTCACCTATGGAATCTGTGCATGGGGATCAACAACATTAAATCACCTTAGACCACTCATAACCCAGCAAAAGGCTGCAGTCAGAATGATAAAAAATTCCCACTCTAGACAGCATACTCCACCAATATTCAAAAGCCTAAAACTACTCACCATAAAGAATATTCACACTTATTCTTGTGCCTACTACATACATAAAACCCTCCGCTCAAAATTCTCCTCACCAACTTTAATAGGACCCATGACCACAACACAAGACACAGATCACTTTTTGATATACCCTGAGTCCATATCAACCTATGTAATAATTCTATGCACATAAAGGGCCCCAGAATCTGGAATTCATTACCAGTAAATACTAAAATAACCTTGTCTGAAATCATTTTAAGACTCTTCTCAAAAACCACCTACTCACCCTAAACTAAATACTCATACTGTAAATTACTTTAAAAAATGCTCAATATTATTTTCCTATAAGATCATTTCAATTTTTACTATTATATTACCATCCTACTAAACACTTGTTACAGTGTAATATCATCATATTGTAATTTGAACAGTGTAAAATCATCATATTGTAATTTGAACAATCATATATATCTAAAATAAACTCAATCAATTTCTCTAATATTATGTACATGGTCTATAAGTCATTAGATTAAGCTGCCCCTAATGCCATGGCATGTCAATGGCTCTCCTTGCACTTCAGTTTATGATTGTAACTACCAATATCTATGTAAAATTGCAATGAAATAAAATTTGTTTGTTTGCTTGTTTTCTTTTAACATCCTATGGAGAGGGAGCATGGACACTGGGGTCGTCCCGCAGTTACTAAAAACAACAGACATAGCCCCACTCCACAAAGGGGGCAGTAAAGCAATAGCAAAGAACTACAGACAAATAGCGCTAACGTCCCATATCAAAAAAATCTTTGAAAGGGTTCTAAGAAGCAAGATCGCCACTCATCTAGATAACCATCAATTACACAACCCAGGGCAGCATGGGTTTAGAGCAGGTCGCTCCTGTCTGTCCCAACTACTGGACCACTACGACAAGGTCCTGGATGCTCTAGAGGACAAACAGAATGCAGATGTTATATACACAGACTTTGCAAAAGCCTTTGATAAGTGTGACCATGGGTGATAGCACACAAAATGCGTGATAAAGGAATAACAGGAAAAGTTGGTAGATGGATCTATAATTTCCTAACAAGTAGAACACAAAGAGTAGTAGTCAACAGAGTAAAGTCGGAGGCAGCTACTGTGAAAAGCTCTGTTCCACAAGGCACAGTACTCGCTCGCTCCCATCCCATCGCATAACTGCGATAAACCACCTCAATTACTGGGAACGCTTGAAGTTCCTAAACCTGTACTCCCTAGAATGCAGGCAGGAGAGATACATTATTATATACACTTGGAAAATTCTCGAGGGATTAGTACCAAACTTGCACATGAGAGTCACTCCCTACGAAAGCAAAAGACTCGGCAAGCGATGTAACATCCCCCCAATGAAAAGCAGGGGTCCACTAGCACGTTGAGAGACAACACAGTAAGTGTCAGGGGCCCAAGACTATTCAACTGCCTCCCAGCATACTTCAGGAGGATTACCAACAAACCCCTGGCTGTCTTCAAGCAGGCACTGGACAGGCACCTAAAGTCAGTACCTGACCATCCAGGCTGTGGTTCGTACGTTGGTCTGCGTGCTGCCAGCAGTAACAGCCTGGTTGATCAGGCTCTGATCCAACATGAGGCCTTGTCACAGACCGGGCCGCAGGGGCGTTGACCCCTGGAACTCTCTCCAGGTATCTCTCTTATTTCTGTTACTCTATTCTGTACATAGACCAACTTACTCTTATTATTTCTTAACCACTGGAGAACTGCTTCATTATCACACCAGATCACAGTTTTTTCAATTGTTAGATGTTCAAGTACTTTGTTGAGATAGACAGCTAATTTTGTACCTATATAGAGTGCTGTCAGTTCCAATTGTGGTACTGTTCTGACCTTTAAGGGTGCAACCTTGGCCTTTGAAGTAATCAGAGTACTTCCTTCTGCATTGCTCATGTAAGCTACAGCGCCATAACCTCTGGTTGACGCATTACAGAACATATGTAATGTGTACTTGTTTCCCTCTTGACCTATTTGTCTGGGAAATTTAATTTGATGAAGTTGTTTAAACTCCTTGGATATTTTATCCCATTCTTGACTCATTTCTAGAGGCAAGTTCTCATCCCAACCTATTTTAAGCTTCCAAGCATCTTGTACAAGCATTTTACCTTTTATGGTAATTGGTGAGACGAGTCCTAGAGGATCAAAACATTGTGATACCTCTGACAGTAAACTACGTTTAGTAAGTGTACTGCAAGTTTTATTGTTTATCCTTTTGAGACTCAAAGTGTCTTCCTGTGTGTTCCAATTAAGTCCAAGCATGTTGTTTCATTCAGGAATTTCAGCTTCAGGGAAATCTTCTTTGATAAGTTCCTTTAATTGAGTTGAATTAGTATTCCACATCCTTAGAGGCATATTTGCTTCTTTCATCTCCTTGTTAGCTTCTCTGCATAAGGATTTCAAATCCTCCTCTTTATTCACAGTACCTTGAAGATTGTCCACATAGAAACTTTTCTTTAAGATTTCTTTGAAGGGACTTTCAGATTTCTTCAAATGTGTATTAAGAGTAGCTTCTAGTAAGAATGGAGAGGATGTTGCACCAAATAATACTGACTTGAAACGATAAGTTTTCACAGGACTTTGAGGATCATGTGGATTTTCTGGCCACAAGAATCGAGTATAATCTCTATCTATTTCTTGTAGTCCTACTCTTAAGAAGTTTGGAAATATCAGCCGTGTAGGCATATGGATTTGTGTGAAATTTCATCAGCACGTCTCCAAGCTTCTCAGTTAATGAGGGTCCGGTCATCAGAGAGTCATTAAGGCTTGCTACATCTTTATTTGCACGTGCGCTGCAATTGTATACAACATGTAGTGGAGTGGTTTCAGAATCTTTTCTGACTCCGTGGTGCGGTAGATAATGAGCTTCTGTCTTCAACTTTCTTCGACTATTTCCGCAATGAATTTATTGTCTAACTGTTCTTGTATGATATTATCATAGACAGTCAGCAGCTCTGGATTCTGTATTTGTGCTTTCATTTGTCCGAAAGCCATGCGATAATTGTTAGGCAGATGTGGTGGATTTAATTTCCATAGTAACCTAACCCAATACCGTCCATCTTCATATTTGACAGTGTACAAATATTTGTTATAAGTCTCAGACTCCTGTGGGCTTGGTTTATTTACATCAATACCTATCGCATCTAAATCCTACAACTTATCAACTGGTACATTCATTTCTTCCAGTAATGATATTTTTTGCTGTGGTACATGATCAGCAGTTATTCTTGTAACTAGTACATTTTCCACCGAATCAATATCAGCGTGTTTCCCGCTTTGAGAGGGAATTGGACCACATATATGGCCTCCAGCTGTTTTCAGCAAGTGAACATCATGTTTACTTAATATAGAAATTTGTCTTGGACTGCCTCCTTGTAAGCTGCCCTCTGGCAAGCACTGTTGACACCGACACTCTGAGACGCTTCTCTCAGACTTACAAGTGGCTTATGGACAGAATTTCTAGCTGACTGCAGTCGAAAGAATTCCCCACCTACCTGCACTACTGAAAAAGGGTTTAACTTACTTGATGGTGTAGAATATGTTTCCTAGTCTACCAGTCTCCCTAAGCTATAACCCCCTCCAAACACCAAGTGCAGGGAAGGACCCTTAATCTGCAAGAATTCAAGTGGTATTAGTGTCTTGCCCTAAACTCAGAAATCCCAAACTCAAAGGGGGTTATCCTCTAAGCAATATCTAAGCAGTATGGGACACTAGCTTCCAGACTTAAACTTAAGAGATGACGCTGGTACATACCAATATATTAGCGTCCGTCTGCTTGAGACCCACAGATAAACTCACTAACGTTTCCCCCAGAAAACTGGCCAGATACTGAGAGAAAGGAAGTCTAGTCTTACTGTAATGGGTATGGATTTAGAAAGATATCCACAGTACTTCGGGATGTCTCCTCCGAGTCCCCAGGACAGATGTTGGGAGTCACAGCACTTGTTCACTGGTTGAAGTCTGGTCTGAGAAGAATGACCTAGCATCTTGCCCGCCTAGGTCAAGTGTGGGGCTGCAAGTTCTCGTTAGCTGACATAATCTAATGTTCGCGTATTCAGGCCTTAAAACTACCTATGTTATGGTGCTAGAGCTACATTATTAATATCTAAAGTTGCCTCAATAATCCTAATATTAGTTACTAACTGTACAAACTCACCTAGACCTTCCTAGGGAAGTAAATCTACTAATTAACATGTGTTATCTCTCTACCTCCGCCAACTATACTGTGTTTGTTTGGTTGGGTGTGTGGGTTCATGAACTCAGAGGACCTATCCGTGGTATGTTTAAGGCTCTAATACGGCTCACTTACCCTGTGGAACTTGAGCGACTCAAAAAGTTTCCACATTCCGTCTGCGCAGCCTCCTGGGGTTATCTCTGCTAAAACATTATTTACTACATTCTTTCACTTTATATCATAATCAAAGCTAATCATATAAACATGCTGGTTAGGCATAGCATTTGGTAAAACATTAATGAAAATACTGAATAAGATGGGACTGAGCATACCTCCCTGTGGGGTTCCTAAATCAGTCTTTAATTACACTTCTGTGCCCCTGGAACAATACAGAGGACTTCCTGTTGGACAGGTAATCTTTAATCCAGTGGAGAAGCTATCCTTCTGCACCATTCTGCCTGGTAAGTTCATTAATGATTATATGTCAGTTGGCTACATCAAAAGCAGATTTAAAGTCAATGAAGGTAGTGTATGAACTATCAGTGTGCCGGGTGAGAAAGGTGCTTATGCAATGATGCATGCTCCTTTCATGCATGAAACCATCAACCAGGGAGACAGAAATTGCTTGATTCTGTGCACGAGACTGGTCAAAGAGACATTCGGGTGTGTGCTGATAATCCTATATTTAGATACAACATAGCGAATGCTCCTAGCTGCAAAGAAACAAAGTACACAAATTAGGATGCACAACCTGACTAGATAAGCGCACATTGTACCTCCTAGTCCTAATATATCATTAATTGTACATTGTATGGACGGAAATCTATAGTGGGTGTGCAGTGCCTCTCCCTACATAACACGTAATTACTGACTTACATATTAGGAAGGTAATACGTGTTCGTCGGCCCCACGCTCTGTTTGTTTACACCTGAGTTTCTCTGCCTCACCTACAGGCAGCGCATGGGTGTCACCGACCCGCCATATTTAACTCACTCTATGTCACGTCATCTACATCCCCCATCCCCCCCAAATTTTCAGCAGGAAACTCCTCACTCTGTGACGTAATCCTGTAGGTACGCAGGCGGACGTCTGTCTCTGCAAGGTCTTTGAGGTGGCAATGCAGGGGTGTGTTGTGAGATGGTCGGGTCGGGTCCTGGCTCTTCTGCCTGTGGGACTGCCTGATCCATGTGCTCTATGGGTGGGTTCGGGTTCGTTGCTGTGCCGTGCAACTGTAGAGGTGTAGCTGCTGAGTTGGCATCGGGTGCCTGAGGCAGCTCGCCGTCCTGTACCTCACCACTGGCTGGCGTGGATGGGACGTTGGGAGGTTGATGATAAGTATATGGTGATGACACGGGCTGGTTGGTATTAGCCAGCTCCTGGATGTGGCGCAGGAACCGTCGATTCTGCAAAGTAAGCCAACCCGAGCAATACACTTTGACCAACTATTGGTCATACGGCTGTTTCCACTATTACCTGGAGTTTACCTGGAGAGAGTTCCAGGGGTCAACGCCCCTGCAGCCCGGTCTGTGACCAGGCCTCATGTTGGATCAGTCTGATAAACCAGGTTGTTACTGCTGGCCACACGCAGTACAACATACGGCCCACAGCCTGGCTGGTCAGGCACCGACTTTAGGTGCCTGTCCAGTGCCTGCTTGAAGACAGCCAGGTGTTTATTGGTAATTCCCCTTATGTATGATGGGAGGCAGTTGAACAGTCTTGGGCCCCTGACACTTATTGTGTTGTCTCTCAACGTGCTAGTGGCACCCCTGCTTTCATTGGGGTGATGTTACATCGTCTGCCGAGTCTTTTGCTTTCGTAGGGAGTGACACTTGTGTGCAAGTTTGGTACTAATCCCTCTAGGATTTTCCAAGTGTATATAATTATGTATCTCTCCCGCCTGCGTTCTAGGGAGTACAGGTTTAGGAACTTCAAGTGTTCCTAGTAATTGAGGTGGTTTATTGCAGTTATGCGTGCTGTGAAGGTTCTCTGTACATTTTCTAGGTCAGTAATTTCACCTGCCTTGAAAGGTGCAGTTAGTGTGCAGCAATATTCCAGCCTAGATAGAACAAGCTACCTGAAAAGTGTCAACATGGGCTTGGCATCCATGGTTTTGAAGGTTCTCATTATCCATCCTGTCATTTTTCTGGCAGATGTGATTGCTACAGTGTTATGGTCCTTGAAGGTGAGATCCTCTGTCATGATCACTTCCAGGTCTTTGACATTAGTTTTTAGCTCTATTGTGTGGTTGGAATTTGTTTTATACTCCGATGAGATTTTAATTTCCTCACGTTTTCCATATCGGAGTAATTGAAATTTCTCATCATTGAACTTCATATTGTTTTCTGCAGCACATTTAAAGATTTGGTTGATGTCTGCTTGGAGTCTTTCAGTGTCTTCAATGGTGGACACTGTCATGCAGATTCGGGTGTCATCTGCAAAGGAAGACACGGCACTGTGGCTGATAATCCTGTCTATGTCCGACATAAAGATGAGGAACAGGATGGGAGCGAGTACTGTGCCGTTTTGGAACAGAGCTTTTCACCGTAGCCGCCTCAGACTTTACTCTGTTGACTACTACTCTTTGTGTTCTACTTGTTAGGAAATTATAGATTCATTTACCAACTTTTCCTGTTATTCCTTTATCACGCATTTTGTGTGCTATTACACCATGGTCACACTTTTCAAAGGCTTTTGCAAAGTCTGTGTATATAACATCTGCATTCTGTTTGTCTTCTAGAGCATCCAGGACCTTGTTGTAGTGGTCCAGTAGTTGGGACAGACAGGAGCGACCTGCTCTAAACCCATGCTGTGCTGGGTTGTGTAATTGATGGTATCACACCGGTCCTGTCCCATCTCGTGCTGTGATTCTCGGTCTGGTTTTGCAGAACCACCCGATTACCGGGCGCTAAGGGAAGAAGCTGCTGGGTGTGGTGCTGTAAATCATCGACTTGCTTGGCGAACCTAAGTCGGAGGGCCTCTTCTTGCATGTCCCACGTTTGATGCCACACTGGGTGAATCAATGGGTTGGTGAATACGTACCTGCATCCGTGGGACGATGGGTAGGAGGTCCTGAAGATTCTTGCCGGTGCTGGTGACATGTTGGTCTGAGGGTCTGGCGTGTTTCGATACTGAAGCAAGCCGGCAGTCACTGTCTAGGTGTTAAGGCTGCCATTCGCATCTGTGTGCGATGTCAGTACGCTCTTCATAGACTTGACAGCAACACAAATTAGGATGCACAACGTTAACTCTCCAATTGTAACTGATTCTCTGTCATCCATAAATGCTCTCAACTCATCAAGTATAACTTGTAGCATGCTCGTGTCAGAAGCAAGGCACAAGTATGGTAGGATTCTGGATAGTAGAGTCAGAGTGCACATGCTGTGGATTCCATCTCACATTGGTCTTCAGATGCATGATAGAACTGATAAATTGGCTAAGTTTTATGCTTTCAAAGAGGGGATAGATTACAATCTTGGCTTGTCAGTTAGCAGTTTGAGAACAATAATACGAAAAGAACTTCAACTGAATTTTATTGACTTAAGACTCAGGGAGATTGACACCAGTCAGTCCATCTATCATCACTCTATCATGCAGGAGGAGCCACATGTCTATGGTGCATCCAACAAAATAAGCAGACTCTTGGATGTCACTACCGCCCGCCTCCGGCTGGGTTACAAGTATCTTTGGCAGGTTAAATCACCACCACCAGATGTAGACCAAACAAGATGTAAACTTTGCCAGTTGGATTATTGTCACACCCTGCGTCATTATGTACTGGAGTGCGATAAAATTAATGAATTCAGAGACTACTCACTCAGAAATGTTCAAGATATGTCAAAGTATTTTATCCACAGTGGTATATTACAGACCATTCTGGAAAAATACCCTGACTTTGCTCCCTGTAAATAAAGCATTGACACATGTGTGTGTGTGTGGTGTGTGTGTGTGTGTGTGTGTGTATGTATATATGTGTGTATGTGTATGTGTGTATGTATATACATGTATGTGTGTGTATGTGTGTGTGTATATGTATGTGTATATGTATATGTGTGTGTGTGTGACCCAACAATTAAAATTTGCACCAATAACTCATTACAGTTGTGGCTGGGTGTAGACTAATAGATTGCTCTTTGCTTTATAATTTGTTCATGATTGCAACCATGTACAGACGTAAGTAAATTTACTTACATGATTCATTACCTTGTAACTAGTGAATTCATTACCATTGTACCTTGTTCAGCTATCAAAACTTTGGGGCCCAGTCTCTGGACCCTATATATACCTCTGTAATCTGCAAATACCTTTGTAACTTGTCATGATTGTGACCATCTGAGTTCATTACCTTTGTAACTTGCTCAGCTATCAAACTTTGAGGTCCAGTCCCTGGACCCATTATGTACCTCTGTAATCTTTTGACTACCGCCCACAGGATGGGTATGGGGTGCATAATAAAGATATCAAACTAACTAACCTGACTAGATAAGCGCACATTGTACCTCCTAGTCCTAATATATCATTAATTGCACACTGTATGGACGGAAATCTATAGTGGGTGTGCAGTGCCTCTCCCTACATAACACGTAATTACTGACTTACATATTAGGAAGGTAATATGTGTTCGTCGGCCCCACGCTCTGTTTGTTTACACCTGAGTTTCTCTGCCTCACCTACAGGCGGCGCATGGGTGCCGCCGGTCATCTACATCCCACAGAGACGATTTAGAATCATCCTCTCAAATGTTTTACACAAGCAGCTGTTAAGAGATATTGGACGAAATGCATTTTGTTGATTGGGCTTTGGAAAGATGAGGGCGTTGGTCCAAGATTTAGGCAACTCCCGTTACATAGCTCGTGTTGTATAATTCAAGTACTCGGCATAACAATCTAAGTATGTTGTAAAAAATACCATCCTTCCCAGCATAAAGCAAATCAGTCTCTCCCTTGCATCATGTTTTTCCGTTAATTTCATCTCAATTTCATGTTCAAATTTCATAGCTTAAATACTCAACTATACTTATATTGTAAACTGTGTACTATAATTCTTACCATTTAGTTTTAAGTTAATTTTTAAGTCTGCCCACAATGCTCTGCATATTAGGGGCTTTTGGCATGTACACCTCTTGTAATCTCATAAACCAATTTTAAATCTTTGTATCATGTCCCAATAAACTATTCTATTCTATTCTTTTGTCATAGCTAGATGTAGCAGCCCAAGCAATGACTAACTCATTCAACCTATGTAAGGAATGAGGGTGTAAGTAAGTTTATTCAGGTATATACAAATACAGTTACATAGATTATCATACATAGCAGCATATGTGTAGAGAACCTAGGATAACCTAAAAAAAGTCAGACATAGTGACTTATTTCCATTGGGGTCCTTTTAATACCTTATTTTTTTTTATATATTTTATTAAAAAAGACAAAAATGTACAAAAATACATTTCAAAAGACATAAAACCATACAAAGGTTGTACATTGAACACTACAAACACAAACCATCATGTACAAAACACATAACTTGCACAAATATCACATATTAGCAATGACACATTAGGAAAACCCCTGACCCGGCACACTGGTGTACGCACACAATGCACGTTACCCCCAAAAACAAAAGAAACACTAAATTCAAAACTTAACATAACATACTGACTGGCATTTTTTTTGTATTCTATGTAAAAGAGACAATATATGCAAACACATTTCAAAAGACAAAACAAAAACCCAGACAAAGGTAGTACCTTGTAACACGATAATCCCAAACCATCGTGTACAAACTCACTACTTGCACAGATATCACATAAAACAATGACACTGTAATAAACCCCCTTCCCATCACCCAGGGATTCGCACACACGGCACTTTTCCCAAAAATTCATGACACAAATCTCAAAACTTAAAAAAAAAAAAAAACATATTAGTACTACATGTCAACAGCCATATACACTAAATTAATATTACACAAGAAACATTCCCCCATTAGCTAAACCACCCCCACTATTTATTTTTTAAATTTTGTTTATAAAACAAATACTTAGCGTACAGAAAATCAATAGTACACTAAACGTGCATTATGAAATTATATACATTAAATACTAGTGTATTACCCATTAAACATGAAAAGTGGCCCAAAACACACACTTTAAACCTATCTTAAACATCCTACCCACACCTCCGACATACAATGTCGTAATGTAATAACATATAACAAAAATATAATTTTACACAAAACCTTAATTGTTCACATAATCACACCATAATTTTCGTCCCAAGGACCAACTGCTTGTCAAACACAAAACAAGCAATAAACTGAACATCTACACACACCGAAAAATAGTTGTGTTTTTTTTTTTACAATACTGTATTGAAACCTACTATATAGCATCCTGATATCACTTGACAAAGTACCTAACATACATCACAGCCACCTATAACTAAAAACAACTCCTACACCTGCCTCTAGGCACCTACAATACCTTGAGACTTAATGCCTCATACACTAAACATACCCAATTATAACCACACACAAGACACGTAACAGGAATCCCCATCCACCTATCATTGAAATCCTTCACCACTTCTACATCTAGAGACGGAAGCATTAATACAAGTTTTCAAGGAAACCCATAGAATTCTCGGTCAAATATTTTTTTCTTTTTTATACATATTAAATTTATAGGGCCCTTAAATCACATCGAATATTTTACACATAAATCAAAAACATACCACCTCAAAACCTCATAGACATTCCCATAGAAAGCCCCCACTGTTCTCCCCTTTTACCACTACCCCTCCTTGCTCTCCACCCGCAACCCCTTCAAACGTCTGACAAGTCAACACTCTTATACACCCCCCTATCAATAACCCCAGTCACCCGTCACAAAAAATCCAGTTTGCTGTCCCACACTTCCTACCACTTCCTTTATACCTCCCCCCAAACACACATGCTCCTAGACCCAAAATCCATTAAAAGCATACCATCCTCCCCCCTGGGGACCAGCCCCTCAAAGTCTACCCCCTCCACACCTCCAACAACTTCCCCACAGTCAAGTCCCTGTAACTACTATGAAAATCCCTTACCCAGGCCTCTCTGTAAATTTCTCCATTCCTACACTTGGTCCTATAAAATGTACTCGCTAAAGCATGCACCCTATTCTCCCCTTTTACTCCCCGCATCACCCAAGATACATATATAATCCACCATAAAATACATCATGGCTCTCCGGATGTCCTTACCCACTCAGCCCACATCCAAGCTCAAGGCCCTTAAAACTGATTTTCCCCCCCACCATATGTAACACCCTACCCATCCACTCTCTTACTTTATTCAGCTGTTCACAAAAGTACACCACATGGTATGCAGTCTCCTCCTCCCCACACCACTCACATCCCCTTTCCTTCACTATGCCCATCCTAAACAAAACTGACCTAGTCGCCACCGCACCATGCAAAAACCTATAAATAACCTCCCGCACCCTCGCCTTCAAACGTAGTTTCCGGAAACCCTCCCAGATTCCCTTCCAGTCATCCACCGGGTACACTGCCTCCCCTTCCACCGCCTCGCACCCTCCCAGCATGCTAATCCATAACTCCTTAGGATCCCTCGAGGCCATCAACAACCTCGACATATCCCCACATACCCGCACTTCTCTATCCCCCACCAGCTCCTCACATCCTCCATCACAACACCTACCCGCCTTCCCCTCTCCCCCCAACCTCAGGTAGCTATGCTTCACATACACACCTTTTAACCTAGTCTCTAACGACAAGAGCCCCAACCCTCCCCGCCCCACCCTCACCATTAGCACTTCCTTCCTCAACCAAAATTTACCATACCATAATACCCTCCTCTGCAAGTCCCTCACATCCTCCTCAGCAAGATGATACACAGCAGCCACATACCACAACTTACTGTATAGCAAAGTATTCACCACGATGACCCATTGCTGCAATGTTATATCCCCCGGCCTCCAACTCCCCATCCTTCTCACAGCCCCTCACCACCCATGCAGAATTCACGCCCCGTGCCTCCCTTGAATCTGCCATAAACCATACCCCACATATCTTTAGCTGCTGCACCACTGGCCACCCATAGGCTTTCAATGTACCCACCTCCAACAATTTAGATTTAGCCCCATTCACCCGCATCCCTGTCGCCTCCCCAAAGAAAAGAACGATCTTTCCCACATTACAAAGGCCCTCCTCCCCACCCACCAAAACCGTCGTGTCATCCACGTACCCCATGATACCCGTCTCACCCCCCTGTTCCCCCCTCCCCCACCCTCTCGCATATCAAATGATAGAACGGATTCTGCAAGCATGCAAGCAGAATTTGCGACAAAGGGCACTCCTGTCGCAAACCTCTTTCCATTCATATCTCTTCCCCCACCCTCCCATTAACCTGCACCTGCACTATAGCCTCACTGCCCACCAATCTCACTATATCATCCCCAAACCCCTGCCTGCTCATAATCATCCCCAGCCTATCCCTGTCAACATGATCATACGCTGCCTTCCAATCTAACCCCAGAATCCCCCCTATGCCCCTCTATGAAATCTCTAATCCTCCCATGACCCCTAAACATACTCCATCCCGGAATACCATATTGCCCCCTTCGCTATCACCCTCTCCACAACCCTCTTCATCCTATTACCAAATATCTTAGCAAAAATTTTATAGTCCGAATACATTAAAGACAATGTCCTAAAATCACTAATGTTAACCCTCCTTTCCCCCTTTTGCACTAAAACCACAATACCAGTGCCCTGAGTCACCCCCATCGACCCACTTTCCTTCATCCTATTAAACAACCTCACCAAACATTACTTTAACACCTCCCAATTCGCTGCATAAAAATCATTCGACAACCCATCCACACCTGGAGCCTTTCCCCTACTCAAACTTGACACAGCCATCCATACCTCATCCTCACTAATCCGTCCCCCTATATCCACCCTCTCATCCTGTCCCACCACTCTCAAGATACACTCCTCCAGGATCCTCCCCTCCCTTCCCCCAACGTCCCTATTTCTCAAATAGCTCCCAAACCACTTATCCACATAATTCCCCATCCCCTCTGTCGTTCCCAACCTCTGCCCTATGTTATACCCGCCTAAACACTCACTTACCTCAAGGCCCATTAAAATCATTCCCCCCTGCCATTTCCTAAACCTTCTCAGCACACATGACGATGGCCTGTCACCCCATAATACATCCTCTAGACCCCTACGCACCCTTAGGGCATCAAACCTTTCATTCTGTATACCCCTCAATCAATCTTTCAACCCTTCCATTTTCCCCACTGGGTAAGCCCCCCCTTTGTAACATCCCTTCAACTGCGCCTCCAAATATTTTTGCAACCCAAATCGCCACCTATTGTCCTCCCTACCCCGATCTGTATAGTACTCCCTAATACCCAGCTTCGCGCACTCTTCCCACCAACATACTACATCTACCTCCCTCTTACCTCTCCCCCACATCACCTCCCACCACTCAGCAAACCCCTCCCTACATTCCTTCCCCTGAAGCAGCTGCACATTCAGCTTCCAGTAACTCCCATAATGCCGTACCATTCCCTCCCACCCCACATCCACCAGCATTCCCCTATGGTCAGAAAAGCCTACATCCAGAGCCTGCACCCTCAACACTGTCACACCCCTCGTCACATAGATGCATTCCAACCTTGCCGCATAACCCCTCCTGACAAAGGTGTGCTCCACATGCCATCCATCACCCAGCACTACATCCACTACACCCACATCCCCAAAACATCCCTCAACACACCCATTTCACAACCCGCCCCCCCTCGGTTCAACATCCTTCTTCCTAATAACGCAGTTAGTTCCAATCCCCCCTACTATCATGACTGCAGGCAAGCCCCTCATATGATACACCAACTCACCTTTCACGAAATCCTCCTTCACTGCCCTATTACTCTCTGCTGGAAAATATACACTCAAAAAACACACTCTCACTCCTCCCATACCCCATCCACCATCACCACTCTCCCCCCCTTCCTCCCACGCCATCAACTTAAATGAGCTGGTCCCGTTCAACACTATCACTGCCCCTCCTTTTAGTCTACCCGAACTTCCCGCAAACACACTGTACCCATTCAAAACCAAGTCACGTCCACACCTATAATTATGTTCTTGCAAAAATCCCACATCCATGTCATACCATCTCAAAGTAACTTCTACCCACTTATGTTTCACCTCGGCCCACAGGCCATTTACATTCATAGTTAAGCCTTGAAAAACTTCAATGGGGGCTTTCCTTTGGAACACTTATTCCCCAGAGCCATAGCCTTCACTTTCCCTGCCAACTCACCACTACCCTGCCCCCTGAGCTCCTTCCCCCTCTCCCCCTTTTACTCTGCTTTCCACCTCCATCGACGCCGACGCCTTCTTGCACGTTCTCTGACCAGGTATAAGGACATCTTCACTATCAGATACCCCCACCGATCGCTTTCGCGTCTCTCCCCCATGATCATGCCCACACTGGCATCCTCCTGATGCACTACCACCTCCACCTCAGAGAGCCCATATTCTCCTGACCCCCTCCTACCTCACCAATCAACTCCTCCACTTGCACACCAGGGACCTCCTCCCGAGGGCTATCCAGTATCTCCCTCAGGGCTTCCTGTAGAGACTTGGGTAACACCTCACCCTGACCCCCAGGGTCAAGCATTGTCCCTGTTCCCTGGGATTCCAGTCCTTGAGACTCAGCAGACATAGTCTGACACATTTCTTCAGAACCGGCCACTGTCACTCCACAGTCCCAAGGATGCCACACCCACCTCTGCTGGGACCATGCCCTCCTCACCATCCTGGGCCGGCGCCTCCGCCCCATGCGCAGGTCACAGCTCATTCCTCCTTGCGCATGCCACCGCCACATACTCAAAAGATCCACATACTCGACATGCCCTTTGTTGCCCGGTGTACATCACATATACCCGAGTCCTGAAATTCTTCAACACAACATACAATGGAATGGGACATTTCAAGGACATCCTCAGGGAAAATGAGCCCTCAGGCAGCCCTGCATAAGGGCCCCCATTCCACCAGCCCACTTCTGCCGCATGCACCACGCCATATTCACTGAAGACAGTGTGGATGTCCACATCATATGCTTCAAAAGGCACATTCTCACTCTTACCCATGTGTAATACTTTGACACATCTTGTAGATGCACCTCAAGGCCTGCATTTATGTGTACTCCAATACCCTGGAAGCGGTCCACTATCCTTTCATAAATGCCGGCTGATGCAAACTTCACGAATATTCGTGCAGCTCCATTTAACACTATCCCGTACAAGTCTTCATTGTTGATGCCATAAGCATCCCTCAATATAGCTGGTAACAAAACGTAAGCATTTGTCGGGTAAATTTCTCCTTTCAGGACCTCCACACAAACAGTGTTTACTCTTCTCCTGCCACCCGTCGCCATGTTGGAGAAAACCTTCGACTCACATAGTCACCACCAGAGGGCAGGAGCATTGCACCCGCACCTCTCGAGAGCTGGTAAGCGAATATATTTATATCCCTCCATGCTGGCTAAGTGGGGTGTGGGCATACAAACATCCCAAATTTTAGCAATAAACTAAAAACACTAATAACAAACAACCAAATGAACAAACACCACCTTATCTTAGCTGGAGACTTTAACATCAACCTTGGCCTACCAGATGACCAGCCAGTAACTGATTTCATCAACAATATGAACAACACACTTCTCTTACCAACAATAACTAAACCAACCAGGCTGAGATGAATGCAACCATAATCAACCATATATGGACCAATATCCTAGCCCCCCTTAAATCAGGGATAATAACAGACAGCACTACAGACCACTACCCCACCTTCCTCTTAACAAACATTAGTAAACCACCACTAGAATACACCAAAGTTTCATTTAGACTCCATGACGAAGCGTCAATAAATAACTTCACAGCAGAGATAGAGACAGTTGACTGGGCTTTAGAATTCTCCAATGCCAAGGGTATCGATGATTGGACAGACAATTTTCTTAATAAATTACTTAGACTATACAACAAACATTGTCCAATAAAAATGAAACAGATTACGTATAAGCGGCTAGGTTGCCCATGGCAAACTAACAGCTTACTAAGATCCATTAACACGAAACATCAATATGAAAAGCAATATAGACAGGGCTTCATACGCAAAGATTTTATTAAACACTATTCACCAGTTCTCACCAAACTAATAAAAAAAGCCAAACAATTGTACTACTCCAGCAGATTCACTGAAACAAGAGGAGATATAAAAAAGACCTGGAAAACACTCTCACAGATTCTGGGCACCCACAAACTGAAAAAAAAAACTAGGGATATTGTCCTAACTAAACCAAACGAAACACCACTACAGCCTATTGATACAGTAAACAAGATAAATGACTTCTCAACCATAGGATAAAATCTTGGAAGTAAAATCCCAGGTACCAACGCCCGAGCAAGTGATTTCCTAGATGGGAATTTCCCATCCTCCTTCTATCTTGCACCTACTGAGCCCACTGAAGTCACCATGATAATTAAGTCACTTAAAAATAAATCAGGGAATCTGTCTCAAGTCCCACCATTATTATGCAAGCGAGCCGCCCATGTCCTTTCACATGCTATTTCATTACTTTTTAACAAATCACTAGAAACTAGCACTTTCCCAACACTACTCAAAACAGCGAGGGTTACACCAATACACAAAGGCGGTGACCCCACAGACGTAAAAAACTATAGGCCAATATCAAACTTACCGTTGCTATCCAAAATCTTCGATAAACTTGTGCACAAGAGGTTATACTCGTTTATAATGACACAAAGCATACTCAACCCCTGCCAATTTGGCTTCAGAAAAAATAAAAGCACTATGTGGAAACTTTTTTGAGTCACTCAAGTTCCATATGAAGCCTTAAACCTGCCACCGGTAGGTCCTCCGAGTTTATGAACCCACACACCCACCCAAACAAACACAGTAGTTGGCGAAGGTAGGGAGATTGCACATATTAATTCATAGATTTACTCTCCTAGGAAGATATAGGTAAGTTTGTACAGGTAGTGACTAATATTAGGATTATTGAGGAAACTTTAGATATTAATAATGTAGTTCTAGCACCTTAACATAGGTAGATTTAGGCCTCAATAGGCGAACATTAGGTTATATAAGCCAACGAGAAATGGCAATCCCATGCTGAGGTGAAGCAGTGTGGGACTCACAATGCATGACCTGCGTTCTTCTTGAACTGGACACCGTGGTGACAACAAGGTACTAAGAGGTAGAGCACGGTGCCCCACGTGTCTTCAAAATACTTGCCTGGGAACCAAGAATCACAGAGGCTTCCCGACGTGCTGTGGATATAGTTGATGGTTTTGATGACGTAAATGATGGTGAAGGCAGATTTGAAACATACCTTAGTAAACACTCTCGGAAAAAGGAACGAGGCTTCCAGAGAAAGCTTGCTGCAAGCAATACAGGGGGCGCACACCCTCCCAAAGCTGTCAGGTTAGATTTCCCTAACAACACTGATCAAGAGAGTAAGTGTAATTGGTTTTATGAAGCTAGTGTAGACAACCCAGAGAAAACTATCAAGTTTCTCCATGATGAGGATAACTACGTATTTGTGCCTAATGATTCAACATTTATAGACAAACTTCTCGCTAAAGAATATGCCAACATCAAACTCCGAGCTGCCCCACCTAGGGCACCTAAAGTGCTCATTGTCATATACAACGTCAACAAGCACTTGAATCCTAAATATCTGGTGTCAGTGCAAGTTGCAAGCCCTCGTCGACTTCCCAACGATCTGATATTAGCTGAGTGGACTGGCCAGGGACTTTGCCACGCTATATTCACTCCCGTGCTGCCCTCAACAGGC
>WNWK01035004.1:0-20077 GCA_009830355.1 Cherax destructor | reverse complement strand
TTATATAAAGTAAAGCTGCACTTCGGTTCATTTATAGGTTTGGAAAAGATAAATGAGAGATGTTACTAGAGTTCCAAATGTATTTAATCTTAGGTAATGTTTTGATAAGTAGTGTTGAAGTAAGTTATAATATGCAAGAAAGACGGTAAATATTTACCCAAAAAACTGGGTATTAGATAATGTTGAGTGATGTCACCTGTGGTCTTAAAGACCTGACATGTCACTGTTCTTTGGTCAAAAGACAAGCAAGCATCATGTAGACCAGGTGTCACTGTAAACAGAGCCATACACAATAATATGAACACATGACACTCTAACATACATACAACATATACACGTGACTCATACACAATGATAATTACTCCTCTATAAAGTATATATTGTAGTTAGTGTGGTAGGTATAAGATGGAAACTTATAATTACGGTCAGGAAGATTTGAAAGAAGGAGGAATGTTTAAAAAAATTAAGAAATTTCTAAAAAAAGAGCTAAATTTTTAAAGTTGTATGTATATATACAAGTATATGCTTATAAGAGAAAAGAGAAATAATGGAGCAGTAAGAAGACTTATATATACTTAAATAAAATCATAACAATGAGCTGCATAAAAATAATTAATCCCTATAAAGTAGAATTCTCCCTCAAGGTCGAGGATTCTACTTTATGGAGGATTAATTATTATACATACTAACATGTACA
Organism: Cherax destructor; assembly: GCA_009830355.1. NCBI lineage: Eukaryota > Metazoa > Arthropoda > Malacostraca > Decapoda > Parastacidae > Cherax > Cherax destructor. The sequence continues at coordinate 19,380 of WNWK01035004.1, read as the reverse complement.
CATGACATTCACTAACACATAATAACATGTACATATGACACACATACACAATAACACATAAACATTACATTCATTCATACATAATAACATGTACATATGACACACAGTCCTCCACTAGTGTCTCAAAGTGTCCCATCTTTATATATTTACATGTTTCACAAAGAATGTTAAACTACTATAAACCAACATTCTTTGGCGTATATGTGTGCGTATATGTAATACATGTGATTGTGTGAATGTTTTTCATGCATGTAAGTGTATGCATAATGGAGTATGCGTAAAGGAGAAAAAAAATAGCATATGAGAGGTTTTTACAAAGTAGAAGTGATGCAAGGAGGGAAGAGTATATGGAGAGAAAAAGAGAGGTTAAGAGAGTGGTGAAGCAATGTAAAAAGAGAGCAAGTGAGAATGTTTTGGAGATTAATAAGTTGAGGAAAGGAGAGTTATTAAATGGAGAGTGAAGACGTGTCTTGTGTGCTCTCTGTCAATCTGAAGAAGATGTCCTCTCTTGAGCTACTCTACCAGCAGCTGAAGGAAGAACTGAGGGTAGCTAAGCTTGAGATACAGCGACTGACTGAGGAAAACAAGAGGATTCGTAGTAATCCTCCTGTTGAGAATCCTCAAGCCAGGAAAGGAACCTGGACAGTGGCTAAAACGCATGGGACAAAGTTAAGGCTCAAGAGGACGGGTGGAGAGGTAGAAACAACGAAGACCCAGGAGAATGTTGTGGAAACATCGAACCCATTCTCCGTGCTACCCGATGAATGTGAGTCGACTTCTGGGAGCGTCACGACGAAAGACACAAAGGAAGGTAAAAACATTGTTGTTGTTGGGGACAGTCAGGTTAGGTACATGGATAGGGCTTTCTGTTTGATTGATAGGAGTAGGAGACAGAGGGTTTGCTTTCCTGGGGCTGGGATGGAGGATATTGTTAGCCGTCTGGACGACATCATGAGAGGTAATGGGAGCAATCCTATTATCTGTCTCAGTGCTGGAGGCAACGATGTTGGCAGACGTAGGAGTGAGGACCTGACTAGCAGGTTTAGGTCAGCAATAGACATAATTAGGAAGAAGGGTGGGAACCCTGTCATATGTGGTATTTTGCCAAGGAGAGGAGTTGGAAATGAATGGCTGTCCAGGGCAATTGGTGTCAATTGCTGGCTGGACAAATACTGTAAGGAAAATTCAGTAACATTCATTGACAACTGGGACCTCTTCTATGGCAGAAATGACATGTATGCCAGGGATGGGGTTCACTTATCCAGGTCTGGGGTGGGGCACTGGCAACTGCAGTGGAGGGAGCTGTTAGGGCTTTAAACTAGAAATAGTTAGTGGTATGGGTTTTGGGGGGAAAACAGAGAAGTCCCAGTGTAGTAATATTATAAGTTGTAGGAGAACTAGTAATAGGCAGAATAAGGTGGATAGTGGAAAGCTAGTGACACTAGATGACAAGGACAGTAATAGGTATAGTGGAAAATCAGAGATGAGCAGGAAGGGTAAAGAGAAAGGAGGGTCTCTATTTATATATTACACCAATAGTCGTAGTGCTAGGAATAAGATGGACGAGTTGAGATTAGTTGCAAGTACGGGTAATATTGATGTTTTTGCAATAACTGAGACATGGTTTAATATGAAAAATCGGGACTTGCCTGCCGAATGTCACATTCAGGGTTTTAAATTGTTCCAAGTAGACAGAAGTATCGGGAAAGGGGGTGGGGTGGCACTCTATGTCCGTGATCATTTAAATTGTTGCATAAAAACGGGTATAAAACATAAGAACATAAGAAAGGAGGAACACTGCAGCAGGCCTGTTGGCCCATTCTAGGCAGGTCCTTCACATTCCATCCCACTAACAGAATATTTGTTCAACATAATTTTCAATGCTACCCAAGAAATAAGCTTTGATAATTTTATTTACTCATGTGCAATTCCCACTCAAATCCAACCCCTTTCACTCATGAATTTATCTAACCTAAATTTAAAACTACCCAAGGTCCTTGCTTCAATAACCCTACTAGGCAGACTGTTCCACTCATCGACTACCCTATTTCCAAACCAATACTTTCCTATATCCTTTCTAAATCTAAACTTATCTAACTTGAATCCATTATTGCGGGTTCTCTCTTGGAGAGATACCCTCAAGACCTTATTTATATCCCCTTTGTTAATACCCATTTTCCACTTGTATACCTCGATCATGTCTCCCCTCATTCTACGTCTTACAAGTGAATGTAATTTAAGGGTCTTCAATCTTTCTTCGTAAGGAAGATTTCTAATGCTATGTATTAATTTAGTCATTCTACGCTGAATGTTTTCTAACGAATTTATGTCCATTCTGTAATATGGAGACCAGAACTGAGCTGCGTAATCTAGGTGAGGCCTTACTAATGATGTATAAAGCTGTAATATAACCTCTGGACTTCTGTTGCTAACACTTCTTGATATAAATCCCAGTAATCTATTTGCCTTATTACGTACGCTTAGGCATTGCTGTCTTGGTTTAAGGTTGCTGCTTACCATCACCCCCAAGTCCTTCTCGCAATCTGTATGGCTAAGTTCTACGTTATTTAACTTATAAGTGCTTGGGTTATGGACACTCCCGAGCTTTAGAACCTTGCATTTATCTACATTGAACTGCATCTGCCATTTTTCTGACCAGGAATTGAGTTTGTCTAAATCCTCCTGTAGTTCACTGACATCTACGTCTGAATCGATTATCCTACCTATCTTCGTGTCATCAGCGAATTTGCTCATATCACTAGAAATTCCCTCGTCAAGGTCATTTATATATATTATAAACAACAACGGGCCCAAAACCGATCCCTGAGGAACGCCACTTGTTACAGATCCCCACTCCGATTTAACCCCATTTATGCACACCCTCTGCTTCCTATTGGTGAGCCATGACTCGATCCATGACAACACTTTTCCCCCAATGCCATGAGCAGCCACTTTCTTTAACAGTCTCTGATGTGGTACTCTATCAAAAGCCTTACTAAAATCCAAATAAACGATATCGAATTCTTTATCATTATCAACTGCCTCAAAAGCCTTACTGAAAAAAGTTAATAAATTAGTTAGGCAGGAACGGCCCCTGATGAATCCATGCTGAGTATCATTAATCAAATTATGCCTATCGAGATGGCTTCTTATGTTATCAGCTATAATCGACTCTAGTAATTTGCCTACAATTGATGTTAGACTTATTGGGCGGTAATTTGATGGTAACGACTTGTCCCCTGCTTTAAAAATAGGAATTACATTAGCCATCTTCCACGTATCCGGCACTACACCTGTTTGAAGAGATAGGTTAAAATGTTAGTTAAGGGTTCACAGAGTTCTATTTTGCATTCCTTAAGAACCCTTGAAAAAAAGCTCATCAGGGCCTGGCGATTTATTTTGCTTCAAACGGTCTATCTGTTTGATAACCTTTTCGCTAGTGACTGTGATACTACATAATTTATCTTCTTCAGGCCCACTAAAATACCTAATTCTTGGGATATTATTAGTGTCTTCCTGAGTGAAAACCGAGAGAAAATAATTATTAAAAATAGAGCACATTTCATTCTCTTTGTCAGTAAGATACCCATAATTATTTTTAAGGGGACCTATCTTATCTCTAACTTTTGTTCTATACACCTGGAAAAAACTTTTGGGTTAGTTTTCGAATCCCTAGCAACTTTAATTTCGTAGTCCCGTTTAGCTTTTTTATCCCCTTTTAACGTCCCTCTTAATGTCAATATACTGACTCATAAGATGACCCTCACCTCTTTTGATACGCCTATAAATTCCTTTCTTCTGCCCTAAATGATATTTGAGCCTATTATTCATCCATTTTGGGTCATTTCTATTCGATCTAATTTCTTTATATGGGATAAATGTTATTTGGGCAGCATGTATAGTGTTCAGAAAACTGTCATATTGATAGCTCTCTTCATTACCCCAGTCCACAGATGATAAGTGTTCTCTAAGTCCATTGTAATCTGCTAAGCGAAAATCTGGGACCGTTACTGAGTCTGAATTAACACATACAGAGTCTGTCTGGATAGAATTTTCAGAGGGTGTGAAAAATTGATTTTAGGCGTGATTTACCGTCCTCCAAACTTAGATAGGGAACAAGGAGACTACTTTGGGAGGAAATTGTTAAGGCCACAAGACACGATAACGTAGTAATTCTAGGGGACTTTAACTTTAGTCAGATTGATTGGAATTTCATGACAGGAATTTAGAATCTAACGACTTTTTAGAAGTAGTTCAGGATTGCTTTTGAAGCAGTTTGTAACAGAACCTACAAGGAAATAACCTACTTGACTTGGTTCTGGCAAGCAAGGAAACCCTTGTTAATAATTTAGAAATTACAGAGGAACTCGGCTCAAGCGACCACAAGTCAATTACCTTTAGCATTGAATGGACGTATGATAGTAGGGATAATTCAGTAATGGTCCCAGATTTTCGCTTAGCAGATTATAATGGACTTAGAGAACACTTATCAACTGTGGACTGGGGTGAAGAAGAGAGGTATCAATATGACAGTTTTCTTAACACTATACAGGCTGCCCAAAGAACATTTATCCGTATAAAGAAATTAGATCAAGTAGAAATGACCCAAAATGGATGAATAATAGGCTCAAATATCTTTTAGGGCAGAAGAAAGGAATTTATAGGCGCATAAAACGAGGTGAGGGTCATCTTATAAATCAGTATACTGACATTAAGAGGGACGTTAAAAAGGGAATAAGAAAAGCTAAACGGGACTATGAAATTAAAGTTGCTAGGGATTCAAAAACTAACCCAAAAAGTTTTTTCCAGGTTTATAGAACAAAAGTTAGGATAAGATAGGTCCCCTTAAAAATAACTTTGGGCATCTTACTGACAAGGAGAATGATATGTGCTCTATTTTTAATAATTATTTTCTCTCGTTTTCACACAGGAAGACATTAATAATATCCCAGTAATTAATTTTTACAGAGGCCCGAAGAAGATAAATTATGTAATATCACAGTCACTAGCAAATGATTATGAAACAGCTGGACCGACTGAAACAAAATAAATCGCGGGTCCTGATGAGCTTTTTGCAAGGGTTCTTAAGGAATGCAAATGGAACTCTGTGAACCAATATCTAACATTTTTAATTTATCTCTTCAAACAGGTGTAGTGTCTGATATGTGGAAGATGGCTAATGTAATTCCTATTTTTAAAGTAGGGGACAAGTCACTACCGTCAAACTACCGCCCAATAAGCCTGACCTCAATTGTAGGCAAATTACTAGAGTCAATTATAGCTGATATTATTAAAAGCATCTAGATAACCATAATTTGATTAATGATACCCAGCATGGATTCATGAGGGCCGTTCCTGCCTATCTAATTTATTAACCTTCTTCAGTAAAGCTTTTGAGGCTGTTGATCAGATAAAGAATTCGATATTGTTTATTTAGACTTTAGTAAGGCTTTTGATAGAGTCGCACCAGAGACTGTTAAAGAAAGTGGCAGCTCATGGCATTGGGGGAAAAGTGCTGTCATGGATCGAGTCATGGCTCACCAATAGGAAGCAGAGAGTGTGCATAAATGGGGTTAAATCCGAATGGGGACTTGTAACAAGTGGTGTTCCACAGGGATCAGTCTTAGGCCCATTGTTATTTATAATATATATCAATGACCTTGATGAGGGAATTACTAGTGATATGAGCAAATTCGCCGACGACACGAAGATAGGTAGGATAATTGATTCAAACATAGATGTCATAGAACTTCAGGAAGATTTAGACAAACTTAATTCGTGGTCAGAAAAGTGGCAGATGCAGTTCAATGTAGATAAATGCAAGGTTCTGAAGCTCGGGAGTGTCCATAACCCAAGCACTTATAAGTTAAATAACGTAGAACTTAGCCATACAGTCGAGAAGGACGGGGGTGATGGTAGCAGCAACCTTAAACCAAGACAGCAATGCCTAAGCGTACGTAATAAGACAAATAGATTACTGGGATTTATATCAGAAGTGTTAGCAACAGAAGTCCAGAGGTTATATTACAGCTTTATACATCATTAGTAAGGCCTCACCAGATTACGCAGCTCAGTTCTGGTCTCCATATTACAGAATGGACATAAATTCGTTAGAAAACATTCAGCGTAGAATGACTAAATTAATACATAGCATTGAGAAATCTTCCTTACGAAGAAAGATTGAAGACCCTAAAATTACATTCACTTGTAAGACGTAGAATGAGGGGAGACATGATCGAGGTATACAAGTGGAAATGGGTATTAACAAAGGATATAAATAAAGGTCTGAGGATATCTCTCCAAGAGAGAACCCGCAATAATGGATTCAAGTTAGATAAGTTTAGATTTAGAAAGGATATAGGAAAGTATTGGTTTGGAAATAGGGTAGTTGATGAGTGGAACAGTCTGCCTAGTAGGGTTATTGAAGCTAGGACCTTGGGTAGTTTCAAATTTAGGTTGGATAAATTCATGAGTGAGAGGGGTTGGATTTGAGTGGGACTCGCGCATGAGTGGGTAGAATTGTCAAAGCTTATTTCTTGGGTAGCATTGAAAATTGGGTTGAGCAAATATTCTGTTAGGTGGGAGGATTGTGAAGGACCTGCCTAGTATGGGCCAACAGGCCTGCCAGTGTTCCTCCTTTCTTATGTTCTTATGTTCTTATGAGTTAGAGGCATCGGGAAGATGGAGGGAATATTTTGAGGAATTGTTAAATGTTGATGAAGACAGGGAAGCTGTGATTTCGTGTGTAGGGCAAGGAGGAATAACATCTTGAAGGAGTAAGGAATAGCCAGTTGTGAGTGTGGGTAGAATGAAAGAGAGCTGGGATTGATGGGATAAAGAGAGAAATGTTAAAAACAGGTGGGATATAGTTTTTGCAGTGGTTGGTGCTATTATTTAATAAATGTATGGAAGAGGGTAAGGTACCTAGGAATGGGCAGAGAGCGTGCATAGTTCCTTTGTATAAAGGCAAAGGGGACAAAAGAGAGTGCAAAAATTATAGGGGAATAAGTTTGTTGAGTATACCTGGTAAAGTGTATGGTAGAGTTATTATTGAAAGAATTAAGAACAAGACGGAGAGTAGGATAGCACATGAACAAGAAGGCTTTAGGAAAGATAGGGAGTGTGTAGACCAAGTGTTTACAGTGAAACGTATAGGTGAACAGTATTTAGATAAGGGTAAAGAGGTTTTTGTGGCATTTATGGATTTGGAAAAGGCGTATGACAGGGTGGATAGGGGGCCAATGTGGCAGATGTTGAAAGGTGAATGGAATAGGAGGTAGGTTACTGAAAACAGTGAAGGGTTTTTACGAGCATAGTGAGGCTCAGGTTAGAGTTGTAGGAGAGAGGGAGATTATTTCCCAGTAAATGTAGGCCTTAGACAAGGATGTGTGATGTCGGCATAGCTGTTCAATATATTTATAAATGGGGTTGTAAGAGAAGTGAATACGCAGGTGTTGGCAAGTGGTGTGGGGTTAAAAGATAAAGAATCTAACACAAAGTGGGAGTTGTCACAGTTGCTCTTTGCTGATGACACAGCGTCATTCTGAAGAGAATTGCAGAGGTTGGTGGATGAGTTTGGTAGGGTATTTAAAGAAGAAAATTAAAAGTGAATATAGGAAAGAGTAAGGTAATGAGGATAACAAAAATAAATAGGTGTCGAAAGACTGGATATCAGATTAGGGGGAGAGAGTATGAGGTGAATCATAGAATTGATGAGGGGAGAAGGGTGAGTGGTGCCCTTAGGAGTCTGTGGAGACAAAGAACACTATTCATGGAAACAAAGAGGGAAATGTATGTGAGTATAGGTATACCAACACTCATATAAAGCATGGGTGGTGAAAGTTGCAACAAGAAGAAGGCAGTGGAGATGTCATGTCTGAGGGCAATGTGTTGTGTGAATATAATGCAGAGTGGAAATAAATGGTATAAAATACCATACAATGGAAAAATAAACACATAAGCAGTATAATGTGATCCTTTATTGACAACGCTTCGCCCACGCAGTGGCTTTATCGAGTCACAGACAGATCTACCTGGAAAATGAGCAACATAGAGATATATATAGGGTAAGTCAGGTGGAGAATGCTGGGTCAGATGGAGAAAGCTGCATGTGAGTCTTAAAAGTAGTGTGAAAACATAGTGTGACTTAAAGGACCTGCAGTGACCATTCTTGAGTTCTAGGTGGGATAGCGTTGAAGAAGTTTCTTGGCAATAGGTTCAGCTATGTTGTAGAACCGTTGTTCTGGTTAAAGTTGTTGGACATACAGATGAGTGATGATTCTAGGATTCTTCGGTATTGCGTGTTGTCTTCTCTGGCGATGAGTCTTGCGTTTCTGTAGTTGATTAAATGGTTGTGTAAATTTCGGTGTTGAACACAGGCATTTCTTGAGTCGTCAGATCTGCCTGCGTACTGGTGTTCTGAAATGCGTGTTTGTAGGTCTCTGGATGTTTCGCCAACGTATAATTTGCTGCAGCCATTACAAGGGATTGTGTATACCCCTGCCGTGGATTGAAGCTTTTTCCTGATGAGCTTTTTGCATTGTCCTGATGAGCTTTTGCAAGGGTTCTTAAGAAGCAAATGGAACTCTGTAACCAATATCTAACATTTTTAATTTATCTCTTCAAACAGGTGTAGTGTCTGATATGTGGAAGATGGCTAATGTAATTCCTATTTTTAAAGCAGGGACAAGTCACTACCGTCAAACTACCGCCCAATAAGCCTGACCTCAATTGTAGGCAAATTACTAGAGTCAATTATAGCTGATATTATTAGAAGCCATCTAGATAACCATAATTTGATTAATGATACCCAGCATGGATTCACGAGGGGCCGTTCCTGCCTATCTAATTTATTAACCTTCTTCAGTAAAGCTTTTGAGGCTGTTGATCACGATAAAGAATTCGATATTGTTTATTTAGACTTTAGTAAGGCTTTGTTAAAGAAAGTGGCAGCTCATGGCATTGGGGGAAAAGTGCTGTCATGGATCGAGTCATGGCTCACCAATAGGAAGCAGAGAGTGTGCATAAATGGGGTTAAACCGAATGGGGACTTGTAACAAGTGGTGTTCCACAGGGATCTCTTAGGCCCATTGTTATTTATAATATATATCAATGACCTTGATGAGGGAATTACTAGTGATATGAGCAAATTCGCCGACGACACGAAGATAGGTAGGATAATTGATTCAAACATAGATGTCATAGAACTTCAGGAAGATTTAGACAAACTTAATTCGTGGTCAGAAAAGTGGCAGTTGCAGTTCAATGTAGATAAATGCAAGGTTCTGAAGCTCGGGAGTGTCCATAACCCAAGCACTTATAAGTTAAATAACGTAGAACTTAGCCATACAGATTGCGAGAAGGACTTGGGGTGATGGTAAGCAGCAACCTTAAACCAAGACAGCAATGCCTAAGCGTACGTAATAAGGCAAATAGATTACTGGGATTTATATCAAGAAGTGTTAGCAACAGAAGTCCAGAGGTTATATTACAGCTTTATACATCATTAGTAGGCCTCACTCTAGATTACGCAGCTCAGTTCTGGTCTCCATATTACAGAATGGACATAAATTCGTTAGAAAACATTCAGCGTAGAATGACTAAATTAATACATAGCATTAGAAATCTGTTACGAAGAAAGATTGAAGACCCTAAAATTACATTCACTTGTAAGACGTAGAATGAGGGAGACATGATAGAGGTATATAAGTGGAAGATGGGTATTAATAAGGGGGATATAAATAAGGTCTTGAGGATATCTTCCAAGAGAGAACCCGCAATAATGGATTCAAATTGGATAAGTTTAGATTTAGAAAGGATATAGGAAAATATTGGTTTGGAAATAGGGTAGTTGATGAGTGGAACAGTTCCTAGTAGGGTCATGAAGCAGGACCTTGGGTAGTTTCAAATTTAGGTTGGATAAATTCATGAGTGAGAGGGGTTGGATTTGAGTGGGACTCGCACTTGAGTTAATAGAATCTTCAAAGCTTATTTCTTGGGTAGAATTGAAAATTAGGTTTGGCAATTATTCTGTTAGTGGGATGGATTGAGGACCTGCCTAGTATGGGCCAAACAGGCCTGCTGCAGTGTTCCCCTTTCTTATGTTCTTATGTTCTGTCTGTTACTGGTAATGTCCTTAATGGTGGTGGTATAATAATGGTGGTGGTATAATTTGCTGCAGCAAATTATACGTTGGCGAAACATCCAGAGACCTCAAACACGCATTTCAGAACACCAGTACGCAGGCAGATCGACGACTCAAGAAATGCCTGTGTTCAACACCGAAATTTACACAACCATTTAATCAACTACAGAAACGCAAGACTCATCGCCAGAAGACAACACGCAATACCGAAGAATCCTAGAATCATCACTCATCTGTATGTCCAACAACTTTAACCAGAACAACGGCTTCTACAACATAGCTGAACCTATTGCCAAGAAACTTCTTCAACGCTATCCCACCTAGAACTCAAGAATGGTACACTGCAGGTCCATTAAGTCACCTATGTTTTCACACTACTTTTAAGACTACATGCAGCTTTTCCACCTGACCCAGCATTCTCCACCTGACTGTACCCTATATATATCTCTATGTTGCTCATTTTCCAGGTAGATCTGTCTGTGATTTCGATAAAGCCACTGCGTGGGCGAAACGTTGTCAATAAAGGATCACATTATACTGCTTATGTGTTTATTTTCCATAATGCAGAGTATTCGTATTTTGGGAAATTAGAGGAGGGCGATATTACCAAAACTATTATCCAGAGGGCTGAGGAGGAGTTGTAGAGGTGTTCGGACATGAGGGTGGAACAAAATATAATGACTTTGAGAGTGTATAAATCTATGGAGGGAAATCGGGGTAGGGGTCGGCCTAGGAAAGGTTCGAAGGAGGGGTAAAGAAGGCTTTTGTACGAGGGCTTGACTTACAGCAAGCATGCGTGATCGTATTTGAAAAGAGAAAAGTGTTTTAGGACTTGACGTGCTGTTGGGTGGAGCAAGGTAACGTTTATGAAGGATTCTGGGAAACCGGCAGGCCAGATTTGAGTCCTGGAGATGGGAAGTACAGTGTCTGCACTCTGAAGGAGAGGTGTTAATGTTGCAGTTTTTATAACTGTAGGTAAGCACGCTCTGGCAAGAGTGATGGAGTGAATGATATATATATGCAAGACAACCACTAGAAAAATAGAGGAATTCCAAGTGCTTTGTGACTACTAAATTATCAAGGAACTTAAGGAACCATGACAAGAGGACTTATATAAGGGCAAGACTACACCTCACAGTCACATCACACTAACAAAGACTACACCTCACAGTAGCGTAACATCTCACGACTCTGAGAAGAGGAAAACAAGAAAGGACCTGAAACTCTTCCCAAGAATTAAGATTAGTCCACTTAATTAAATTCTTCCCAAATTTTATTAATTATAAAGAACATAAGAAGAACATAAGAATTTAGGAACACTGCAGAAGGCTTACTGGCCCATACAAGGCAGGTCCTTATCAAAACCACCCCTACTCAAAGCTACCCTGAATTTACTCCCGTACCCACGACACTAATCAAACCCAGCCTCCCCCACTCATTATTTGTCCAGTCGCTCTTAAAGCCACCCAAGGTGCTAGCCTCACCCCTATGGAAGATTGTTCCCCGCATCTACAACTCTGTTCGAACACCAGTACTTACCTATGTCCTTTCTAAATCTAAATTTATCCAACTTAAATCGTTATTTCTGGTTCTTACCTGGTTGACATCCTCAGTACTTTATTAATATCACCTTTGTTTATGTCCACCATTCACTTATACACTTCGATGATATCTTCCCTCATTCTACGTCTCTCCAGAGAGTGGAGATTCAGTTTATCTTATCTGTTACAAGCAAATTCAGAATATTTGTTGAGTGAGGCGAGTGATCTTTTGATTTGAAGCGCTGTTGGAGTGTTTGAACATTTCTGGGAAAAAAAGTTCAAGGAAAATGCCAGATCAGCTAGGTTATGTCCTTGGGTCTGTGGACGGTTACAGCAACAGCTTGCGGACCAGGCAGTCAACAAGGAAATTTTGCCCCAGGCGGGACTGCGAGTAAAAACACTGAAACTGGTCTCGGGTATGTCAAAAGAATCCAATTTATATAAACCAAAAGAAATATTCATAATTTTTCAAAACTGTTTTAATGAAACAATATTCTATTATATTCCTCTCAATCATGGACTTGTTTTATACAACCTTCTCAGCATTTTGAAAATCAATTGGATGGTTAAAATTCTCACATGAATAAATAGAGCATTAGAATCTTGTCCAGTTCTAATGCTATATTTATGTTGTTTTAATCTTAGTTCAAGACTTTTACCAGTCTGACCATAATAACTTTATCGCATATTTTCAGGGAATCTTACAGACGATGCATTTTGGGGGAATTTTTTATCAAAAGTCTTTACTGTATCAAGATTTTTAAATACAACTTTGATATTAAATTTTAAGAAAGGAAGGCATATCAACCGTTTTCATGGTAAGGGGGAACCAACATATTTTGGTTGAATAAGGTTGGTTGTCCCTTTGGGATTGTAAAAAATATTCCTAGCTATATTAAAAGATTTATCAATTATGTTTCTAGGTATTTTAAATCATTAGCTATTTTATAAATTTTAGAGATTTTTCATCTATGAACTCTGGACTACAAATACGTAAAGCTCTCAAAAACATTGAAGAAAAACGACACTTTAACTCTATCTTGATGTGAAGAGTAATAGTGTACATAGAACATAAGAACATAAGAAAGGAGAACACTGCAGCAGGCCTGTTGGCCCATACTAGGGTCCTTCACAATCCATCCCACTAACAGAATAATTGCCCAACCTAATTTTCAACTACCCAAGAAATAAGCTTTGAAGATTCTATTAACTCAAGTGGAGTCCCACTCAAATCCAACCCCTCTCACTCATGAATTTATCCAACCTAAATTTGAAACTACCCAAGGTCATAGCTTCAATGACCCTACTAGGCAGACTGTTCCACTCATCAACTACCCTATTTCAAACCAATATTTTCCTATATCCTTTCTAAATCTAAACTTATCCAATTTGAATCCATTATTGCGGGTTCTCTTGGAGAGATATCCTCAAGACCTTATTTATATCCCCTTATTAATACCCATCTTCCACTTATATACCTCGATCATGTCTCCCTCATTCTTCGTCTTACAAGTGAATGTAATTTAAGGGTCTTCAATCTTTCTTCATACGGAAGATTTCTAATGCTATGAATTAACTTTGTCATTCGTCGCTGAATGTTTTCTAACGAATTTATATCCATTCTGTAAAATGGAGACCAGAACTGAGCTGCATAATCTAGGTGAGGCCTTACTAATGATGTATAAAGCTGTAATATAACCGCTGGACTTCTGTTGCTTACATAAGAACATAAGAACATAAGAAAGGAGGAACACTGCAGCAGGCCTGTTGGCCCATACTAGGCAGGTCCTTCACAATCCGTCCCACTAACATAATATTTGCTCAACCCAATTTTCAATGCTACCCAAGAAATAAGCTTTGACAATTCTACCCACTCATGCGCGAGTCCCACTCAAATCCAACCCTCTCACTCATGAATTTATCCAACCTAAATTTGAAACTACCCAAGGTCCTAGCTTCAAACCCTACTAGGCAGACTGTTCCACTCATCAACTACCCTATTTCCAAACCAATACTTTCCTATATCCTTTCTAAATCTAAACTTATCTAACTTGAATCCATTATTGCGGGTTCTTCTGGAGAGATATCCTCAAGACCTATTTATATCCCCTTTGTTAATACTCCATTTTCCACTTGTATACCTCGATCATGTCTCCCTCATTCTACGTCTTACAAGTGAATGTAATTTTAGGTCTTCAATCTTTCTTCAAGGAAGATTTCTAATGCTATGTATTAATTTAGTCATTCTACGCTGAATGTTTTCTAACAAGGAAGTCGTGGTTACTAATGGGTGATTCAAGGTTTCTAGGTCTGTAGTCAATTATAGTAACAAGATTCGTCCACATCAGCTCTTGATATAAATCCCAGTAATCTATTTGCTTTATTTCTTACGCTTAGGCATTGCTGACTTGGTTTGAGGTTGCTGCTTACCATAACCCCCAGATCCTTTTCGCATTCTGTACGGCTGAGTTCAACATTATTAAGCTGGTAGGTGCTAGGGTTATGAACATTCCCGAGCTTTAGAACTTTGCATTTATCTACATTGAACTGCATCTGCCATTTTTCTGACCAGGAATTGAGTTTGTCTAAATCCTCCTGAAGTTCCGTGACATCTACGTCTGAATCGATTATCCTACCTATCTTCGTGTCATCAGCGAATTTGCTCATATCACTAGTAATTCCTCGTCAAGGTCATTTATATATATTATAAACAACAACGGGCCCAAAACCGATCCCTGTGGAACGCCACTTGTTACAGATCCCCACTCAGATTTAACCCCATTAATGCACACCCTCTGCTTCCTATTGGTGAGCCATGACTCGATCCATGAAAACACTTTTCCTCCAATGCCGTGAGCAGCCACTTTCTTTAACAGTCCTGATGTGGTACTCTATCAAAAGCCTTACTAAAACAAATAAACAATATCGAATTCTTTATCATGATCAACTGCCTCAAAGCCTTACTGAAAAAGTTAATAAATTAGTTAGGCAGAACGGCCCCTGGTGAATCCATGTTGAGTATCATTAATCAAATTATGCCTATCGAGATGGCTTCTTATGTTATCAGCTATAATCGACTCTAATAATTTGCCTACAATTGAAGTTAGACTTATTGGGCGGTAATTTGATGGTAACGACTTGTCCCGCTTTAAAAATAGGAATTACATTAGCCATCTTCCACGTATCAGACACTACACCTGTTTGAAAAGATAGGTTAAAATGTTAGTTAAGGGTTCACAGAGTTGAATTTTGCATTCCTTAAGAACCCTTGAAAAAGCTCATCAGGGCCTGGCGATTTATTTGCTTCAAACGGTCTATCTGTTTGATAACCATTTCGCTAGTGACTGTGATACTACATAATTTATCTTCTTCAGTCCCACTAAAATACCTAATTCTGGGATATTATTAGTGTCTTCCTGAGGAAACCGAGAGAAAATAATTATTAAAAATAGAGCACATTTCATTCTCTTTGTCAGTAAGATACCCATAATTATTTTTAGGGGACCTATCTCTAACTTTTGTTCTATACACCTGAAAAACTTTTGGGTTAGTTTTGAATCCCTAGCAACTTTAATTTCAGTCCCCTTAGCTTTTTCTTATCCCCTTTTTAAAGTCCTCAATGTCAATATACTGATTCGTAAGATGACCCTCACCTCTTTTTACGCCTATAAATTCCTTTCTTTGCCCTAAAAGATATTTGAGCCTATTATTCATCCATTTTTGGGGCATTTCTATTCGATCTAATTTCTTTATATGGGATAAATGTTCTTTGGCAGCATGTATAGTGTTCAGAAAACTGTCATATTGATAGCTTCTTCATTACCCCAGTCCACAGATGATAAGTGTTTCTAAGTCCATTGTAATCTGCTGCGAAAATCTGGGACTGTTACTGAGTTATTTACTATGAAACTTCCATTCAATGCCAAAGGTAATTGATTTGTGGTCGCTTGCGCCGAGTTCCTCTGTAATTTCTAAATTACTTTTAATATTACATGGGAGTACGAGAATAGGGATAATACGGTAAAAGTTCCTGATTTTCGTTCTGCCGATTATATTGGACTTAGGGAACACCCCTATCTCGACTGGGTAACTAGCTAACGATTACGATGGGATCTGCGTTTATGATTTTTTTCTTAATAATGTACAACGGCACAGAGTATGTTTATTCCCCAGAGAGAATTTAGGTCAATAATAACGATCCCAAATGGATTAACAGGAGGCTAAAACATTTATTAGGGGAGAAAAAGGAATTTATAGGCGAATCAAAAGAGGAGATGTTAACCTTATTGACCAATATGTTCAGTTGAAAAAGAAGTAAAAGGGATTTGAAAGGCTAAACGTGACTATGAGATTAAGGTTGCTAATGAATCAAAGACTAATCCAAAAGGGTTCTTTCAAGTGTACAGGACGAAGGTGAGGGAAAAGGTAGGACCTCTGAAAACGGGAATGGACAGCTGACGGATAACGAACTGGAAATGTGTTCTCTATTTAATGACTATTTTTGTCAGTCTTTACACAAGAAGACGTAAATGAGATTCCAGAAATTAACAATTATTCAGTTCCTGAAGAATTCAAAACAATATTACCGTCACGAGGGATATGGTTATCAAACAAATAGATAAACTGAAGCAAAATAAGTCCCCTGGACCCGACGAGTTGTTTTCCAGGGTACTTAAAGAATGCAAAATGGAACTTAGTCAGCCATTAACGAATGTGTTTAATACGTCCATCCTAACTGGTGTTGTGCCAGAGATGTGGAAGATAGCTAATGTAGTTCCTATATTCAAATCAGGGATAAGTCCATTCCATCAAATTACCGTCCAATAAGCCTCACGTCTATAGTAGGCAAATTATTAGAATCAATATAGCTGATATTATCAGAAGTCACCTGAAGACCATAATTTGATTAATGAATCTCAGCATGGGTTTACGAGAGGTCGTTCCTGCCGACAAATTTACTGACGTTTTTCAATAAAACATTTGAGGCAGTAGACAGTGATAAAGAATATGATATAGTTTACTTGGATTTCAGTAAGGCCTTCGATAGAGTACCTCACAAGAGACTTAAGAAAGGTGGCTCTGGTATAGGAGGTAAAGTTCTAGCATGGATAGAGGCATGGCTTACCAATAGAAAGCAGAGAGTTTCCATTAATGGGGTCAAATCTGAATGGGGATTTGTCACTAGTGGCGTTCCACAAGGATCAGTTTTGGGCCCATTGTTGTTCATAATTTACATTAATGACCTTGATGAAGGAATTGCAAGTGACATGGTAAATTTGCTGATGATACAAAAATAGGCCGTATAATTCATTCTGAGGAGGATAACAGTGAACTCCAGGAGGATTTGGATAAATTAATGTCTTGGTCTGAAAAGTGGCAGATGAATTTCTGTGGACAAGTGTAAGGTGCTTGTCGTTGGTAATGAAAATATCCTCGAATTTATAAACTAGGTGAAGTTGAGCTTGATCATACAGAATTGAAAAAGACTTGGGAGTCATGGTGGAGAAATCTAAAGCCAAGACAACAGTGCCTAAGTGTGCGCAAAAGGCTAACAGATTACTAGGATTTATTTCAAGAAGTATAAGCAACAGAAGTCCAAAAGTTATTTTACAGCTCTATACATCACTAGTGAGACCTCATTTGGATTATGCAGCTCAGTTTTGGTCTCCTTACAAGGATGGATATGTTCTGGAGAACATACAAAGAAGAATGACTAAAATGATTTACAGTATAAGAAATTCCCGTATGAAGATAGACTTAGAGCATTGAATCTCCACTTCTGAGAGACGTAGAATGAGGGGGGATATCATCGAGGTGTACAAGTGGATGATGGGCATAAACAAAGGAGATATTAATAAATACTGAGGATATCGAACCAAGTAAGAACGAGAAATAACGGATTTAAATTGATAAATTTAGATTTAGAAAGGACATAGGCAAGTACTGTTGAACAGAGTTGTAGATGCGTGGAACAATCTTCCGATTAGGTGAAGAGGCTAGGGCCTTGGGTGGCTTTAAAAAGAGATTGGACAAATATATGAGTGGAAGGTGGGTTTGATTGGTGTCGTGGGTGCAGGAGTGAATTTTAGGTAGTGGTGGTTTTTATATGGACCTGCCTTGTATGGGCCAGTAGGCCTTCTGCAGTGTTCCTCCATTCTTATGTTCTTATGTTCTTATGTTTCCTTGTTTGAGAACTAAGTCAAGCAGATTATTTCCCTTGTAGGTTCTGTCACAAACTGCTTCAAAAAACAATCTTGAATACTTCTAAGAAATCGTTAGATTCTAAATTCCCAGTCAAAAATTCCAATCAATTTGACTAAAGTTGAAGTCACCCAGAATAACCTACGTTATCGTGCATTGTGGCTTAACAATTTCCTCCCATAGTAGTCTCCTTGGTCCCTATCTAAGTTTGGGGACGGTATATCCCCACCAAAATCAATTTTTCATGCCCTCGAAAATTCTATCCAGACAGACTCTGTATGTGTTAATTCAGACTTTATACCCATTTTTATACAACAATTTAAATGATCACGGACATAGAGTGCCACCCCACCCCCTTCCCGATACTTCTGTCTACTTGGAACAATTTAAAACCCTGAATTGACATTCGGCAGGCAAGTCCCGATTTTCATATTAAACCATGTTTCAGTTATTGCAAAAACATCAATATTACCTGTACTTGCAACTACTCCAACTCGTCCATCTTATTCCTAGCACTACGACTATTGGTGTAATATACACTTAAAGACCTTCCTTTCTTTTTCCCTTCCTGCTCATTTCTGTTTTTCCCTTATACCTATTACTGTCCTTGTCACCCAGTGACCTCAATTGTAGGCAAATTACTAGAGTCAATTATAGCTGATATTATTAGGGCATCTAGATAACCATAATTTGATTAATGATACCCAGCATGGATTCACGAGGCCGTTCCTGCCTATCTAATTTATTAACCTTCTTCAGTAAAGCTTTGAGGCTGTTGATCACGATAAAGAATTGATATTGTTATTTAGACTTTAGTAAGGCTTTTGATAGAGTACCGCACCAGAGACTGTTAAAGAAAGTGGCAGCTCATGGCATTGGGGAAAAGTGCTGTCGGATCGAGTCATGGCTCACCAATAGGAAGCAGAGAGTGTGCATAAATGGGGTTAAATCCGAATGGGGACTTGTAACAAGTGGTGTTCCACAGGGATCAGTCTTAGGCCCATTGTTATTTATATATATATCAATGACCTTGATGAGGGAATTACTAGTGATATGAGCAAATTGCGACGACACGAAGATAGGTAGGATAATTGATTCAAACATAGATGTCATAGAACTTCAGGAAGATTTAGACAAACTTAATTCGTGGTCAGAAAATGGCAGATGCAGTTCAATGTAGATAAATGAAGGTTCTGAAGCTCGGGAGTGTCCATAACCCAAGCACTTATAAGTTAAATAACGTAGAACTTAGCCATACAGATTTGGAAGGACTTGGGGGATGGTAAGCAGCAACCTTAAACCAAGACAGAATGCCTAAGGTACGTAATAAGGCAAATAGATTACTGATTTATATCAAGAAGTGTTAGCAAAGAAGTCCAGAGGTTATATTACAGCTTTATACATCATTAGTAAGGCCTCACCTAGATTACGCAGCTCAGTTCTGGTCTCCATATTAAGAATGGACATAAATTCGTTAGAAAACATTCAGCGTAG
>WNWK01035003.1:0-20077 GCA_009830355.1 Cherax destructor | reverse complement strand
GGTTAAACCCCTAAAAAAGTTTGAGAAATCCCTTTGAGTGCAACATTCGGGGTTACAAACTTTCCACACTGATAGGGTAAACGGGGAAGGGTGGTGGAGTGGCGATGTATGTCAGAGATAATTTAAATTGTTGTGTTAGAAAAGATATAAGATTAGAAACAGCTGAAAAGGGAACTTTTTTGGCTCCAGTTTCGGGGGTCGTAAAAAATTAAAATTTTGGGTGTGTTTTTACAGCCCCAAGCCTGGGGGGGGAGCCAGTGCGCTATGGGACGAAATTAAAGGGGCGCCCCAGATATGAAAAGGGTTGTGTTAATGGGAGTTTTAATTTTAGACAATTGATTGGAAAAAATTGACAGGTAATCTTGAGTCTAGTGACTTTCTGATACGGTTCAGGATTTTTTTTTAAAAAACATTTTGGGACAGAAAAAACCCAGAGGTAGCAATTTTGCTTATTTGGTTTTTTTCCCAACAAAGAACCCACTAATTAAAAAATCTTAGGTTAATGAAGAGCTTGGGGAAAGCGATCACAAATCACTTATTTTTTAATAAAATCATGGAATTACCCAGGTAACTGCAATCAAGTCTAAAAGCCCAAATTTTCGTAGCCGATTTTAAAAGGGGTGAGAAATTATTTGGGTCAATTGGGATGCCCCGACTATGGGTCGGTAGGGGGTTTTTGGGGCCCCAATATGACTTTTTTTTGAGTATTTTTAGTTGCCCAGACTTTTTTGTTCCAAGTGGGGAAAAGTTTCAACAAAAATGACCTTTAAAGGGATAAACAATAGATTAAAACATCTCATTTTAAAAGAAAAAGGATATATAGGCGTACGGGGGAGGGACAGATAAGAAATAAACAATTAAAAAAGAGAAAAAAAAAAGGTGAAAAAAAATTATGAAGGCCCCTGGTGGGTTTCAAAGACAAACCCCAAAAGGGTTTTTTCAGGAAAGGAAGTAAGATTGGGGCGGAAGGGGCCCATTTGGGGGGAACCAGACAGATAAAAGGACAGTGATAAGGATATGTGTGAAATTTTCAATACTTACTTCCCCCTAGTTTTTACCAGGAAGATACTAGCAGAATTCCAGAAATAATAAATTATTTGAACCGGGGAAAATAAAGACTATGCTCGATTGGGGATGGACGGTCCTCGGGCAAATAAAAATTAAAAACCCCCCAAATCCCCAGGGCCCCGAAGGGAACGTTTGCAAGAAAATTTAAAAAGGAAAAGAAAAAAGGAACTTTCAAAAACCCGGGGGTTTTTCAAAAAATATACCACAAACGGGGATAGTGCCAAAAAGTTTTTAAAAAGGGGAAAAAGTAATACCTATTTACAAGGCAGGGCAATTTTCCCAGCTTGAACCTTTGACCAAAAGCCCCACCTCCTAAATTTGGAAATTTAGGAAAACTAATTTAACCGTAACCCTCTTGGGCTAAAATTGATTAAAGAATTTAACCCCGGTTTTTCAAAGGGGTTCCAGGGTTTAAGGGAAATTTTCCCCCCTTTTTTTTTAAGGGTTTGGGGAAATAGATCTGGAATAATAGATATTGTGTATAAGGACTTCAGTAAGGTTGATAAAGTTCCACATCAGAGGCTACTGAGGAAACCAACCAAGGAATAGGAGGAGAAATTTTTTTCCCCCGGGAGAGGCATGGTTGACTAATAGGCGGCAAAAGAGTTTAAAAAAGGGAGAAAAAGAATTGGGGGGGTGTCTTTAAAAGGGGTTTCCCCAGGGGGGGGTTTTTGGGCCCCCCCCTTTTTTACAATTTACATAAACGACAAAATGAGGGAAAAATAGTGATAAGTAAAAATTTTCTGATGACACCAAAAAAGGCCGTCCAATTATTCAAACGAGGACATTAGAGCCCCCTCCGGGGTGATTTGAATAGACTGATGCAGTGGTCGGAAGTGGCAGATGGGGTTTTTAAAAAAAACAAAATGCAAAAGGGGTTTTTAAAGTTTTAAAAGGGGAAAAAAAAACCAAAAAAAAGTTAAAAAATATAAATCTTAAATTTTTAATTGGAGGGATTTTTTAGTTCTGGTTATAGAATTTTGGAAAGCCAAAAAAGTGCATAAGTGTCTTCAATGTGCTTAAAGAATCCTTTTGGGGGGCCAAAAAAAAGGGGGAAAGGAAAACAGAAGTCCCCCGGGGGTTTTTTTTAACTTTTAAATTTGGGGTTTGGCCTCATTTAGAAATTTTGCCGACAGCTCCCATCACCTGACACAGAATGGACAACGCACTGAAAAACGTAATAGAGATATTGATTAAAGTTGATCCTATATCAAAATCTTCCTATGAGATGACTGAGGCCTCTGAACTGCAAATTTCAGAGCAAGTAATTAGGGATTAAGAATATGTGTGCCAATGGAAACACAGGAATAAATGTAAGGGATAAATAGCGTGTGCTGTGAAAATATCCAACCAGATATTGCAGATCGCAAGAATGTTTCAAGTGAAAAGTCCGATTCAGGTTTAGATAGAAAGCACCTGTATATTTTGTAACAGAGTTGTAGATGAGTGGAACGAACCTGAGGTAAATGTCATAGATGCCAAGATTGTTGGGGTAGTCAAAAATAGGCTAGATAAACATGAGTGGTGTGGATGGTGTGAGCTGCACTTAGGGCCAGATGCAGTGCTCCTTCCTTACAGAATGCACCTGACCTGTACTAATTCCTTAAGAGGTTAATCTTGACTCAGGTGGCTGAATTGGTCACCTGCGCTGAGGGTGCGGCTGGGTGTGTGAATTGGTCCTGAATTCCAGTTGTGCTAACAAATGATGGTGCTCCTTCCTTAAGTGGTTCAATCCGGATCTGGTTGGTCGGGGCATTGGCTTGTCGTTGAGATTGACCTGCACGCATAATGGATTGCTGGGGGTGTCTTCTTTCTTAGTGTTCTATGTTCTATAAAAATGATTCTGAAGCACCCATTCATGTGCCTTCTGGGCACATAAACCCTGCATGTTATATCAACCCCAAAGCTCAATTTCTAACAACCTGACAGGGTCTCACTATAATGATATAACACATAGATTACTATTATGATACCATGAGTCCATACTAAAAACTAATGTAAAATTCTATGCAAGAAGGGTGGCCCCAAAATCTTAATTTCCATTTTACTGCAATATCAATAAACTAATAAAAAATCAATCACACTCCTTCTAAAATCATCACTGCCACCCTATACGAAGTCATCATAATGTAATAAAACTAAACTCATATTATTTTTATTAATAGATCTCAATGATATGTTCATCCTTAACACTGTATATAAATTTCTCATTTAAACATATATTACTATTGAATATCTTTAGTATTTCAATTATTTTCATCTGAAATGCAAATATACACCAGATGAAACCAAAACTATTTGGCACAGCACAGGGCTTTAGCAGCATCAACACACTGTGAATTAAACAACACGCTACAACTAGATTAAACTCAGAACCAATTTTCTTGAAAATAAGCCTCTTGGTTGGGAAAAGGGAATCCATTTGGTAATTTCAAATAACAAGTAACTAGAATAAACCTAATCAATTTCTTTTATATTACACTTAGTAATGGGTCTAGAATAAAACTGCCCTTGTCGCCATGGCACGCCAGGTGGCCTCCTACATTACAGCTTTATTAATTGTCATATATAATTGTAAACTACCACAAATACTGTACACTGTAATATAATGAAATAAAAATACATAATATTACACTATTATTTATTATTTATTATGTGGTCTTTCTCTGAACTGATGAGTTAATATATCAGGGTGAGAAGTTTGATATGAAAAAGCAGAGGTTTCACTTTTCCATATCATATGGGCAAAATGGAATTTTCTTAAAAAATGAAAGTTAGAAGAACCCACCCAAGCTCTGGAAATTCATGCCTCAGATATCAAAATGCACAGTAGACGGTATTAGCCTGGTGGTGGTTTACTGGCTTTGTGGATCATGTGTTCCCAATGCACTTCTCTGTTGGTGTGCTTCCTGGGTTCATTTTAGGCATCTTGTGCATCTTTAGTGCTAACATCCTCTTTATTTCATTCCCCAACACTAGCAACTCTTTCTTGTGATACTGTCCACGTTAGGACAACATTTGAAAAACTTCAGATACACTGCTCAGACAAACATCAGCGCACCTTCAGGAGCACTGTCCTCTGGTGATAACACTGGAAACTTCAGAGAACTGGTCCAGGTGGACAACACTATAGCACCCAGAGCGTTGTTGTCTTCGTTATGACAGCCCTCAGAAACACCATCATATGACATGGTTTTAGACAGCCGACTTTTGGCTGGTGTTCTGTCTTTTGAATGATAAATCATACAGGCAGGTCTCTATTGGTTGGTGACCTCAAAACATCTTTCTGAGTTTATGTCAAGCAGTAATAATGAAGAAATCTTCTTAAGAATTATAACATTACAGAGATTGTAAGCAACCAAATGCTTTTTTGTCCTGCAATTTTTAAGAAGACTTTTTGGCGTGTGGTTTATCTACAACATTTGATCAATTTCTCCATGAAGAAGTAATATAATTTCCTTCAGCTATTTTAGCTGTTTTTAACAGTCTTCATTTGGCTTATTTCCTTAACCAACTGTTTGAAATCCATTTTTGCTCATTTATCATATAGAAGTTTGGGTTAAAAAGGAGAAGGGCATAAACCTCGTCATCCCAGAATCTGGTCAGAGAGATCTTGTTTCAAAGAACCAACAGAATCACAGTTTTTTACACTAAGGAAAGCTTTGATATTGAGCAAATTACTGTATCCATCTACAACTGACTACTAAGAATAAAAGAGGTCATGTGCAACTAGCACATTTAAATCCTCACTCCACTCTCTCCTGATTAGGTATCATTCACCTGGAGTCATCTGGAGAATTCCCAGGGGTCGACGTGCCCTGCACGGCCTGCACCCAGCCTCTCCTGTTGACTCAGGAGCTGACCAACAGGTTGTTACCAGCCGTGACGCAGTCCTTTCTTAATGCACAACCACAGCCCGGCTGATCAGGTACTCGTCTTGAGGTGCCTGTCCATGTCGTGCTTAAAGCTGATGTTGTGGCTTGAGCTGGTAACCCTGATGGAAGGCTGGCGCAGCTGGGAACACCTTTGGCCCTGACACTGGCTGGAAGCCAAGTCCTCAACGCGCGAAGTGGCACCCCTGCTCTGCATTGGGGACACACATCACCTGATTGAGTTCTTTGGCTGGTAGGGAGTGATTTTATGTGCGGTGCTGGTGGCTTGGCCCTCGAGAATTTTCCATGTGCATATAATAATGGCCTCTGCCTTTGTGCCCAGGGAGGCAGGCTAGGAACCCAAGCTGCCCCAGTGAAGAGGTAAAACTAAAATAACTTCACCCAAATATAATAGTGTGCAATATCCAGCCCAGAGAACAATGTATCTTGGCAAAAAGGCTAACATGGGGCTAACTTATTTTGTGCTGGGTAATCAATATTGATCCTTTCATCCTGCTATTTTTCGGTTTTCGATGCACGGGTTACTTTGTTACGGTCCTTGAAGGCAGAGATCCTCTGACATGATTATTATCTCTTGCCTTTGACATTTGTTTTTCGCTCTATTGTGTGGTTGAATTAGTTTTGTACTCCGATGAGATTTTAATTCTTCACGTTTTCCGTATCTATAATTAAAATTTTTCATCATTGAACTTCATATTGTTTTCTACAGTTGATTAAAGATTTGGTTTTATGTCTGCTGGAGTCTGCAGGCTTCACCTGTGAACACATTCAAAACAGCCCAAGAAGATAATAATAATTCACAATGCCTGATAAGAGATGAGAAGAGATGGGAGGGCACTGTGCCTTGTGAATAGAGTTGCAGGTGCAGCTGCCTCAGACTTTACTCTGATCGCCAGCTTTCTTGTGCCCTGTATGTTGGGAGAAATTACAGATCCATCTACCAACTTTCCCTGTTATTCCTTTATCACGCATTTGTGTGCTATTACACCATGGTCAGCACTTGTCAAAGGCTTCTTTGCAAAATCTGTGTATATAACATCTTGGGCATTCTTTTATGCTTATCTTCAGATAATTCAGACCTATTTAGGTGTCCAAAGAAGGGATGAGAGGACAGAGATGGTCAAAGCTGTGAACCATAGTTTAACTGCTGCACTGATGGGCATCAAGATGGGTATGATCTGCTTAGAAACCCTTCAGATTTTTGAAGATATAGAATGTTACGTGCAAAATTTTTGGTCTGTATTTTTAGTTATTACTACGCCCCCTTGTGTGGAGTGGTCTTATGTCTGTTGTTTTTAAGAGTTGCGGGACGATCCAGTAATCCATGTTCTCTCCATAGGATGTTAAAAGCATGGATAGGGGGCTTCTTGGTGTTCTTGGATGAACATGGAGTTCATGAGTCTGGGCCTGGATGGGATGGCTGGCATGTCATTCATTGCCTTTTCAGTCATTTGGCGTCGTGGTGATGTCAGAAAGGATGGTCTGGATGTTCTGTGGCACTCTGGTATAAAAATCATTTAGGTTTCAGATTTTCAGTTCTTTGTTAGTGGTTTTGTTGTGACGATATACTGGGATTAAGTAACTCACTCATTTGTTGTCATCTTGTGTAGGACCTTATCCTGCTGGAAGTTAGGCCCAACATTTAAGTATGGTTTCTCGACTTGGATTTTTGTAGTAGTAAGTAAATATTGGGCTTTTCACTTCCATTTAAGGCTTAGTTCTTCCTGTGTCTCTGATTCCAAGATTCCTTTTAGCTGAGAATTCCTATGCTGCTGGCTTTCAACAGTGTCTCTCTCAGCATTTTGGAGATGGTTCTGGGAAGGCCCTAAGGGTGCATTTGCTCTCTCGCCTGTATAGGCGCCTCTCTTTCTAGTTTGTACTCCTCCTTTTCCTTATAATTTTATTTATAAAACCTCAAGTAACAGTGATAATTTGTTCTCAGACATTAGGTTGGGATCCGGATGCCTAGGCAATCTTCCCAGTTTATAGTCATTGACTTGCTTACTTGTCCCACCTATGTTTTTTGCTAGTTGAAGAATTCTGGAGAAAGCCTCATGGCTGATCACCTGTATTTTGTTGACCAGTCTTTGCAAGTGGTTTGGACTCTATTATGTTAGATCTGATACGGAATAAGCACTAATAAAAATAATATACTCAGATCATGTTTGATATTAGAGGTCCAGATGGTGTGGAGCCCCAGACCAACAAAATGAATTTCCGCCTATGAAACTCTCTCCAAACAACTTCAATAACAAAAAAATACAAGTGTAACTTTAAGGTGGCGGGTAAGAAGGTTTGTGCCACTATTTGCGCTTTTGTTGCTCATGCTTTATTCTGTAAGATCCTCAGGTTATTTGATGTCATACTTCATTATGTCTCCTCACGAACCAGATGATGTTGCCTTTCAGTGGTCATGCTTCACATTTTTAGCTTTCAGCCCTGGAGAGAGTGCCTTCTTCTAGTTTCCAGTATCTTCCCCAGGGAATGCCTGAGCAAAACCTCAGTGCCATAGTGCTGACTCTGTTCTGCACATAAATAGATCCGTGATAGGCTTAGTATCTTCCCAGCTTGAGACATTTGACTTTGAGCATTTGTCCCACCTTTCATGTGTTTTTGTTGAGTTAGCTGGGAACTGAGATATTTTCTTCAAGACTGACCATTTCAGCTGGTCTCAGCCTCTGCACTCCAGAGGTCTGACCTCGCTATGGAACAGTGAAAGCCAAATGTATTTCCAATCTGTGTTTTGTTTTGGTTACAAAATACTTTTTACAATAGTGTTAGTCTCGAGTCTAGATATTGATTAGCAGTTTATTTCTTGTAAATGATTAACAAATGTGCCGTGCCTATGTCTTATTATTATGTGGTTATTTTGAGAACTTGTACTTTTATCAGGGTACTTTGTGTTAGCCAACAGGTGTTGATTGTTTGAGTGAAACTTGTATACAGTGTGATCGATCGATATCTTCTTTTTTAAATAGGGTAGAGTAGTCATTTCTGTGGAATGTTAAGCCACGTTGTTTCCTCTCCAGTTTAGACTTGTCTCATTTCCCAGATCCAATGAGTGTCCAGGCACATGAATAATAATACACACAATAATATAATAATCAATTGAAATGAGTTGTTACACACAGAGGTGCTGAGGAAGAGAAAGGAGGAGGAGAGGAGCAAAGAGGAGCAGAGGAAGATAGTAGAGGAGGAGAGGCTTGAGCGCACGTGGAAGAGATCCTAAAATGGATTAAATGGCCTTCATAAGATCACTGATCTTGATGACTTAAGACTTTATGGTGGTATTGGCTTCGATTGACACTCAAACCAGGTGTGACATCGTAATAATATAGTATATGTGATCTTGAGCTGATATTGTTTGTCAATGCAGGGCTTTATTTGAGCTCACAGACAGATCTACCTGAAATGAGCAAACATAGAGATATATATAGGGTACAGTCAGGTAGAATGCCGGGTCAGGTGGAGAGCTGTATGATAGCCCTAAAAGTAGTAGTTGATTAAACTACAGAAACGCAAGACTCTAACGCCAGAGAAGACAACACGCAATACCGAAGAATCCTAGAATCATCACCATCTGTATGTCCAACAACTTCAACCAGAACAACTGGCTTCATAATATATAGCTGAATTTGTTGCTGTAAGAAACTTCTTCAACGCTATCCACTTCCGGCGTACTGCAGGTTCTTTGTCACACTATAGCCACACTACTTTTAAGACTCACATGTAGTTTCTTCCACCTGACCCAGCATTCCTCCACTCCGACTGCAATTTATATATATTATGTTGCTCATTTTCCAGGGTGATATCTGTCTGTGACTGATAAAAGTTCACTGCGTGGGCTTAAACGTTGTCAGACATGATCACATTATACTGCTTATGTGTTTATTTTTCATTGTGTCGGCATTATACCATTTATTTCAAGGGCACGTGCCCACACTGTGTCCAGGTGGTGGAGGGTATCACTTGCGGGTGAGATGTGTACTGGCTCATTGTAGATCAAAGGGGAAAATTGTTTTCGTGTACGATCAGAATGATTTTTTATTTGTCTAATGCACTACGTAGTGAGTTAATAACGAGGAGAGAGAGACATGTGTCCGTCTGTCACTCACTTCCGCAGGTACTGAAACATTGCCATCTTTGAGGGTTTCTAACATTAAGAACATGTAATGCCATTAATCTACCATTACATTTGTGACCTGTGTGACCAACATGGGCACATTACTTGGCGTTTCAGCTGGAAGGGAACGGGAAGGGTCTGAGCTTCTGCAACATTGTGCCGTGATGCAAGACACATGTTGACATTGAAATAATTTCTGTTGGAATGCGGCCGGTTTATCACACAATGTATCAAGGCTACATACACCGGGAGCAGAGATTCCTGCAATCATAAACTAGGCATACTATTGTACATACATTGGTACACACATTGAAATACACATTACGTGCTAATGATATTTCACCCACTCAGAATCATCGCCACAATAGTTCTTCATTTATTTCATCTTCAACCTCAAGGTAGGAAAAAGCCAGTTGCTGGTGAGCAATGAAGATGCAAGTGGCTGTAACAAATGGGGCCGTGAGAGGGCGATGAAAAGAATTTCGGCATGGGCGAGAAGCACCACAGAAACGAAATCACCAGGATGATAACAGATTTGGGGTCTTTTCCACCTCGGATAAATCAGGAGAAGATAGAGGAAGAAGAGAGAGAGCTGCACTACCATTAAGAACAGGTGGGGATTTTGAGTGAGAAGTGGAAGGAATGGATGGAATGGCAGAGTGGATATAGTAAATTGAGGATAAGGTAAGTAATGGTCCCGGCCACAGACCAGGAGTCAAGAAGAGTCACATCTAGTAGCAACAGAGCAATGGTAGCCGCAGAGCTGAGCCTCACATGGGGAGTACAGTTGAGCTGTTATGGGTGATCACAAAAGAGCATTGATTGCCTGGAGCCCCATGGGGGTCTCGGAATCATGGAGCAGCCGATGACATGTGGCGCCGGAAAACTCCGCATCAACATGTGCCAGGCAATGCACCTCACTAGGTGGAGAGGGTGACTCGACGGCATGGCTGAAGTTCTGGGACTCAGTCGAAAGGCCTCGAGCCACCTGGGTCTCGCGATCATATGCTGAGTGTGGCAGTGAATAGGAGAAAACGAAACCAAAGGGGGATTACATATTGCACAGGCTTCAAGACAGCCAGCGGGAGAGAATTGGCAGGTCCGCAAAGAAATGATGGAAGAGTGTGACAATCAGCAGAGGAGAGTACGGGAAGGTCTCACCCAGGTGCATGAGAATGGTAGGCCATCAGACCCAGGAGTCGTAAAGGTCGAAGAGCCAGAAATCAATATGCACAGTGGTAAGAGTGAGGCTCAGCGACACATGAAAATGATAGCACGTCAGGCCCGACCTCGGCTGATAGCCACACACAGAGGAAAACACAGTCAGCGACCAGGTCGCTGGTGGGGGAGTCAGTCGCCCACCAAGAGGCGTGAGGAGCTTCTCAACATGAGATTTTAAAGAGCTTAGCTATTATCAGTATTGGACAGAACTGTAATAGGGAAAGGGCTGGCCAAATGATGAAATGAAGAACAGACAACCGAGGAGGAGCGCATGTGAACTTGGATACCTGACCGATCAGGCTTTCCGTGGAAGTGAGCAGATGTGTGTGTTAATTAACAAAAATCTTCAACACATCCATTGAAACTGGGCAAACTACTTGAGGCGTGGAAGATGAAGTCCCAATTTTTTAAGAAAGGAGCACAGACACGAGGCATTAAACTCAGACCTGTGTCACTGACGTGATAGTATGCAAAGTCATGGAGAACAGGAGGGACGGTGGAGCACCTGTAAAGATCAATGTTTATAATCTTGCCACCAGCATGGCCTGTGGAAATTACCGTGCAGTTTTATGATAAGGTAACAGAAGTAAGAGAGAGAAAGCTTGACCAGGTGTGCTCGACAATGTTCTCTTCACAAGAGATTACGCAGCTGAGAATATGCGTCAAATGCAGAGCACCGCAGGTCATTCGTCAATGAAGCCATGTAAGGGCGTGACGAGATGAGTACCAGACGAAAATTATCAGGTGTCTCTAGACCTGCACCCAGATGATGAAGTTGGCGAAAGCAATCAATCAGTCGAGATCAGGCAGGAATACAAAGAAGAGATCAGGCTGTGCTCCGGCTGGCTCCCCTGAATTAACCCCGCCGGGGTCAAAGTCATGAATATCGGGGAAAGGGCTAAGGTTATCGCAGTATGTTTGGGGTGGGCCAAAAGACCGCAAACCACCGTTATGACATCTGGGGGTGAGAAGAGGTTATCGTCAATCAGATCGCTGCAGCGGCAATACGCCTTCACCAGTCATCAAGACTTTCAGAGCACATACGCCAAGCTATTGCCGATGCAGCACAAAGTTTGGAACTCAATGGCTCAGTCAAGCACGTCAGAGAAAAGTGCTGCAGGGCCATTGGTCTCCAGTTGTCCTGCTTGTTGGAATGGGCCTGACGACACTAGAGATTTGATGATACACAGTAGGAATTTCATAGAATATGGACAGAGACAAGATCTGGGCAGTATCGTCACAATTGAAAGCCGAGTTCCCATGAGTCGTGGAGGCGCTAGAAGCATTTCTTCTGCCACAGAAGAAGCACATGAAGTGGAGAAGGTTTTGAAGACTGTGTTTGACAGCAGCCATGGAGCAGAGAGAATGTGCAGTAATCAATAGGAAGCAATGATCTCCCGCAAATCACTGTCAGGGGTGAGCAGCTAAATAGAGTGAGTACATTCAATAAATACACACAGGCCACACACAGCCACAACAGGAACACAGAATAGTTTCAACAGTGAGGTAGTGGAGGGCAGGTCATGTATATATAATACAGAGAGCAGCTTCATGGAACAGAGGATTTGAAGTAATCATTATAATACTGTTAGTAGTTTTCTACAGCCTCCTATACAAAATTGAGTTTTTTATATTGAAAATATATTTTAATGGATGAGAGCTCTGAGGCATCCAATTTTTAAATGAGTTCTGTTTGATCAATTTGATTTGCTCGACACGACATATACTATTTATTGTCAAATGGGTCAAAGTCAAAACAGAAGGCTCATCAACAAATTATCACACTCTGCCAGAGGGTGGTTATTGCGTGGAGCAGAACGCATGAGGGGATGGCAACTTTGGTATTGTGGCAAAAGGAGTGCCAGTAGCTGCAAGCCTGGCCCATGGTAACTGGCACTGCCCTCACATGTTTCTGCATGACCCTGACAGGACCTGTTGG
The DNA here is from genome assembly GCA_009830355.1 of Cherax destructor. Classification (NCBI taxonomy): domain Eukaryota; kingdom Metazoa; phylum Arthropoda; class Malacostraca; order Decapoda; family Parastacidae; genus Cherax; species Cherax destructor. The sequence goes on along the minus strand of WNWK01035003.1, from coordinate 7,833 downwards.
CTGTCTGAAACAGAGGTCGATGGAACACGTGAGCAGAAACGGCCACCCATTTCCTCACTGATACGGTGATAGCTTTGGCTACGGTACGTATGTCGAGACGCATATACGCATCAGAGCCGAGCGCTGTCACTGTAAGCTCAGTGAGAGTTCATAGGGTATAACCGTTTCTGCTCACGTGACCATCCGATGCAACCAAGCAGCCACGTCAAAGGTCAACAGAAGCCAAAAAGGCCATCATTTTGAACGCTATGAGCCCTGCCTGGGCAGTGCCAGTTGGTCATCGAGACACCGTGTAGGGATAAGACCAGCTTGGCGCTCCGAGGACTTCCGCCTTGTCTAATATACCAAGTTACCATCCCAAACTCGTCTGTTCATTACCCAATCTGCGAAAGAACCTCCACGCAACAAAGCACCCCTCTGGCAAGACAGTGATGGAGTGAATGATGATGAAAGTTTTTCTGTTTCATGCCTCCCTACCTTGGTAGGAAACGGCCGATTTGTTAATAAATGAAATATATATGTCGTGTCGAATAGGTAAAATTGGTCAAATAACAAGAACTCATTTAAAATTAAGTCCTTTCTAAAATTTTCTCTCATACATTTAAAGATATATTTTCTTCATTTATGTTAATATAAAAAATAATAATTTTGTACCAAAAGAACCTTAGAAAGCTTACCTAACCTTATTATAATGGTCGCTTCTAGGTCCTCACACTCTCTTCCTGTTCCATGAGCTTTATCATACCTCGCCTTAAAACTATATATGGTTCCTGCCTCCACTACATCACTTGGCAGACTATTCGTGTGTTTGTATTTGTGTGTATGTGTGTGTGTGTATTTGTGTGAATGTACTCACCTATTTGTACTCACCTATTTGTGGTTGCAGGGGTCGAGTCATAGCTCCTGGCCCCGCCTCTTCACTGATTGCTACTAGGTCCTCTCTCTCCCTGCTCCATGAGCTTTATCAAACCTAGTCTTAAAACTATGTATGGTTCCTGCCTCCACTATGTCGCTTTCCAAGCTATTCCACTTCCTGACAACTCTATGACTGAAGAAATACTTCCTAACATCCCTTTGACTCATAGGAGTCTTCAACTTCCAATTGTGACCCCTTGTTTCTGTGTCCCCTCTCTGGAACATCTTGTCTCTGTCCACCTTATCTATTCCTCGCAGAATTTTATATGTCGTTATCATGTCTCCGCTAACCCTCCTGTCCTCTAGTGTCGTCAGGCCGATTTCCCTTAACCTTTCTTCGTAGGACAATCCCCTTAGCTCTGGGACTAGTCTTGTTGCAAACCTTTGCACTTTCTCTAATTTCTTGACGTGCTTGACCAGGTGTGGGTTCCAAACTGGTGCTGCATACTCCAGTATGGGCCTGACGTATATGGTATACAGAGTCTTGAATGATTCCTTGGTGAGGTATTGGAACGCTATTCTTAGGTTTGCCAGCCGCCCGTATGCTGCAGCAGTTATCTGATTGATGTGTGCCTCAGGAGATGTGCTCGGTATTATACTCACCCCAAGATCTTTTCTTTGAGTGAGGTTTGCAGTCTTTGGCCACCTAGACTATACTCTGTCTGCGGTCTTCTTTGCCCTTCCCCGATATTCATGACTTTACATTTGGCAGGGTTAAATTCAAGGAGCCAGTTACTGGACCAGGCTTGCAGCCTGTCCAGGTCTCTTTGATCCTGCCTGATCCTCGACTGATTTGATTCTTCTCATTAACTTCACATCATCTGCAAACAGGGACACTTCTGAGTCTATCCTTCCGTTATGTCATTCACATATACCAAAAACAGTACAGGTCCTAGGACTGACCCTTGTGGAACTCCACTCGTCACAGGTGCCCACTCTGACATCTCGTCACGTACCATGACTCGTTGTTGCCTCCCTGTCAGATATTCTCTGATCCATTGCAGTGCTTTTCCTGTTACGTGTGCCTGATCCTCTAGCTTTTGCATTAATCTCTTGTGAGGAACTGTGTCGAACGCCTTCTTGCAGTCCAAAAAAATGCAGTCTATCCACCCCTCTCTCTCGTGTCTTACTTCTGTTACCTTGTCATAAAACTGCAGTAGGTTTGTGACACAGGATTTTCCTTCCTGAAACCATGCTGGTTGTCGTTTATAAGCTTGTGTCTTTCTAGGTGCTCCACCATTCTCCTCCTGATGATCTTCTCCATGACTTTGCATACTATACACGTCAGTGACACAGGTCTGTAGTTTAATGCCTCGTGTCTGTCTCCTTTCTTAAAAATTGGGACTACATTTGCCATCTTCCACGCCTCAGGTAGTTGCCCAGTTTCAATGGATGTGTTGAAGATTTTTGTTAGTGGCACACACAACATCTCTGCTCTCTCTAAGGACCCACGGAGAAATGTTGTCCGGTCCCACCGCTTTTGAGGTATCAAGTTCACATAGCAGCTTCTTCACCTCCTCCTCGGTTGTGTGTATTTCATCCAGCACTTGTTGGTATACCTCCCTATTCTGAATTCCTGGAGTCCTTCCTGTCTCCTTAAAATACTTCTTTAAATCTCATGTTGAGCTCCTCACATACTCTCTTGGTCGTTTATTGTGAACTCCCCACCTTCCTTTCTCAGCCTGATTACCTGGTCCTTGACTGTTGTTTTCCTCCTGATGTGGCTATACAGCAGCTTCGGGTCAGACTTGACTTTTGATGCTATATCATTTTCATATTGTCGCTGAGCCTCCCTTCTTACCTGTGCATATTCGTTTCTGGCTCTTCGGCTAATCTCTTTATTTTCCTGGGTCCTTTGTCTTCTGTACTTTTTCCATTCTCTATTACACTTACTTTTTGCCTCCCCACACCTCTGGGTGAACCAAGGACTCGTTCTGGTCTTCCCATTACTTCTGTTTCCCTTGGGGACAAACCTCTCCTCTGCCTCTTTTCATTTGGTTGTCACATATTCCATCATTTCTTTACTGGTTTTCCTGCCAATTCTCTCTCCCACTGAACGTCTTGTAGGAAGTTCCTCATGCCTGTGTAGTCCCCCTTTGTAGTTTCGTTTCTCCCTTCCTATTCCTGCTCCTCTCCACTTGTAGCTCAACTATATAATCAAAACACAGAACCAAATGATCACTAGCTCCAAGGGGCCTTTCATACGTGATATCCTCGATGTCCGAACTACTCAAGGTGAATACTAGGTCGAGTCTTGCTGGATCATCCCCACCCTCTCTCTGGTAGTGTCTCTAACATGTTGATGCATGAGGTTTTCCAGTACCACATCCATCATCTTGGCTCTCCATGATTCAGGACCCCCATGGGGCTCCAGGTTTTCCCAATCAATCTCTTTGTGATTGAAATCACCCATAACTAGTAACTTTGCTCTCCCCATGTGGGCTCTTCTGGCTACCTCGGCTAGTGTGTCTACCATTGCTCTGTTGCTCTCTGTATTCTTCTCTTGGCCTCCTGCAGTTCTGTGGCGGGTTGTACATTACAGCAATTACCACCTTATGGCCCTCAGACTGAATTGTTCCTACTATGTAGTCCCTTTCACCCATTCCATCCATTCCTTCCACTTCCTCAAATCCCCACCTGTTCTTAATGAGCAGTGCAACTCCTCCTCCCTCTCTTCTTCCTCTATCTTTCCTGAGGATTTGATATCCGGGTGGAAAGATTGCATCTGTTATCATCCTGGTGAGTTTCGTTTCTGTGAGTGCTATTATGTCTGGGGATGTCTCCTTTATTCTTTCATGCCACTCCTCACATTTATTTGTTATACCATCTGCATTTGTATACCAAACCTTTAACTTCTTTTCTAAAACCGTAGTCTGGGGGGTATGTTGGGGTTGGGAAAGTGGGAGATCTGATGGGGAACTATGGGTGGTTGGTGTGAAGGTGGAGTTTGTAATGAGGTGGGTGGAATCATTGGGTATGGCATGTGTGTGTGTGTGTGTGTGTATGTATGTATGTACTCACCTAGTTGTGGTTGCAGGGGTCGATTCATAGCTCCTGGCCCCGCGCGTGTGTGTGTGTGTGCGTTGTGTGTGATAAACCAGCCACTGTTTGTAAATCTATTTCAATGTCAACATTAATCCTGCAACGCCACTGGTATGTCTTGCATCGCGTGCAAGCAAATGTTGCAAGCTCGTTACCCTACGTTATCACCTCTGATTCAACAAAAACATAAATAATGTGCCAAAATGTTGAGGTCACACAGGTCCTAAATGTAATGATTAATGTGGCATTACATGTTCTTTAATGTTAGAAACATCTGTCAAACCAAAGATGGCAATGTTTCAGTACCTGCTAGTGAGTGACAGACGGACACATATCTCTCTCTCTCTCTCTCGTTGTGCTCACTCGTAAGTGCAAAACATTGTTAGACAAATAAAAAAAATCATTCTGATCTGTACACGAAAACAATTTTCAACTGATCTACAATGAGCCAGTACACGTCTCACCCACCAAGTGATGCCCTCCACCACCTGGACACAGGTGGTGTGGGCACGATGCCCTTGGAAATAAATGGTATAAAATACCGACACAATGGAAAAATAAACACATAAGCAGTATAATGTGATCCTTTATTGACAACGTTTCGCCCACGCAGTGGGCTTTATCGAGTCACAGACAGATATACCTGGAAAATGAGCAACATAGAGATATATATAGGGTACAGTCAGGTGGAGAATGCTGGGTCAGGTGGAGAAAGCTGCATGTGAGTCTTAAAAGTAGTGTGAAAACATAGTGTGACTTAAAGGACCTGCAGTGTACCATTCTTGAGTTCTAGGTGGGATAGCGTTGAAGAAGTTTCTTGGCAATAGGTTCAGCTATGTTGTAGAAGCCGTTGTTCTGGTTGAAGTTGTTGGACATACAGATGAGTGATGATTCTAGGATTCTTCGGTATTGCGTGTTGTCTTCTCTGGCGATGAGTCTTGCGTTTCTGTAGTTTAATCAACTACTACTTTTAAGACTGTCACATGCAGCTTTCTCCACCTGACCCAGCATTCTCCACCTGACTGTACCCTATATATATCTCTATGTTGCTCATTTTCCAGGTAGATCTGTCTGTGACTCGATAAAGCCACTGCGTGGGCGAAACGTTGTCAATAAAGGATCACATTATACTGCTTATGTGTTTATTTTTCCACGATGCCCTTCACCACCTGGACACAGGTGGTGTGGGCAAGATGTCAAGCTTAATACCACCCACATACAATTATTCAATTAAGTTGGTGATGCCCGGAATGAAATTCCCCATTTAATTCCATTTTAGGATGAGTTCTCTTCCCACGACAGCCTCAGCCTCCTCCTTTCTCTTCCTCTTCCTCCTCTTCTTCCTCCTCCTCCTCCTTTTCCTCTTCCTCAACCTCATCAATAATTATTAACAACTCATTTCAATTGATTGCATGTTCTTTTTATTATTATTATTATTATTATTATTATTATTATTACGGATGCATCATTGGATCATATTCCTGCAGGAGATGAGTTAGTCTAAGCTGGAGAGTGGCCATACGTGGCCAAAACAAGACACGAGTGACCATACCTGGCCAAAAGAAGACATGAATGGTCACACCTAGCTAAGACAAGACACAACAGTAGCCACCCCTGGCCAAAACAAGACACAAGAGTGGTCACCCTGGCCAAAACAAGACACAAGAATAGCCACACCTGGCCAATACAAGACACTAGAGCAGCCACATTTGGCCAATACAAGACACAAGAATGGCTACACCTGGTAATACAAGACTCAAAAGTTGCACACCTCACAATACAAGAGTGGCACACATGGCCAAAACAAAACACAAGATTGGAGAATACGCTGGACCTCATCTTCACTAACAATGATGATCTGATACGAAATGTCATCATATCAAAACAATATACTCAGATCACAACATAATAGAGGTCCAGACATGTAGGTGGGAGCCCCAGACCAACAAAATGTGATCAGTCATGGAAACCTTCTCAAAATTCAACTAATAAAAAACATAGGTGGGACCAAGTAAACAAGTCTCAAAAGATATAAACTGGAAGATTGCTAAGCATCACGGATCCTAACCCATGTCTAGAACAAATTAACTCTGTGGCACTTGAGGTTTGCTCAAGGCAAATTCCTTTAAAGGAAAAGGAGAAGATGCAAACTAGAAAGAGAGAGGCGCTCCTATACAGGCGAAGGCAAAGAATAACAGAGCGGCTACAGGAGGCAATATATCTTTAATTCGTAGGAGACACTGGTGAGGAAATGAGCAAACATCGAACTAACACTAAAGGAATCTTACAGGAATCAAGAAACGGGAATAACTAAAAGCCATAAATGAAATTGAAAGACACCCAAAGTATTTCTTTTCTTATACCAAATCAAAGTCGAGAACAAAAACCAGTATTGGGCCCCTACTTAAACGGGATGGGCCCTACCCCGATGACAGAAAGGGAAATGAGGAGTTATAATCCCAGTATAACTCATTTTTTTAACGAGCCCTAACCAGACTAAAAATCGAAAACCCCAAAATTTTTTTATGAGAGTCAAAATTTTTGTAGACCCCCAACCTTTCTGACTTTCCCCCTGACGCCAAATGACTTCGAAAAGGCAATAAATGACATGCCCATGCACTCCGCCCGGGCCCAGATTTATGGAACCCGTGTTCATCAAGAACTGCAAGAAGCCCTATCACTGCTTTTAACATCCTATGGAGAGGGAGCATGGACACGGGGATCGCCCCGCAGAAAAAAACAAAGAAAAGCCCCTTTCCCACAAGCAGTAAAGCAAGCAAAAAAATAAACCCCAAATTTGCCTAACGTCCCATATCATAAAAAATCTTTAAAGGGTTCAAAAAGCAAGATCCCACCCATTTTGATACCCATCAATTCAAAAACCCGGGGCAGCATGGGTTTAGAGCAGGCGCTCCTGTCTGTCCCAACTACTGGACCACTACGACAAGGTCCTGGATGCTCTAGAAGAAAACAGGAATGCAGATGTTATATACACAGATTTTGCAAAACCTTTGAAATTGTGACCAGGTTAATAGCACACAAAATGCGTGATAAAGGAATAACAGGAAAAGTTGGTAGATGGATCTAAAATTTTCCCTAAAAATAGAAAACAAAGAGTAGTAGTCAACAGAGTAAAGTCTGAGGCGGCTACGGTGAAAAGCTCTGTTCCACCAAGGCACAGTATTTGCTCCCATCCTTTCCTCACCCTCATATCGGACTTTGACGGGGAAAAAGGCCACAGTCCGTGTCTTCCTTTTGCAGATGACACCCGAATCTGTATGACAGTGTCCACCTTGAAGACCCCGCAAGACCCAAGCAGACATAAACCAAATCTTTAAATGGGCTGTAGAAAACAATATGAAGTTCAATGATGAAAATTTTTAATTATTCCGATAGGAAAACGTAAAGGAAATTAAAATCCTGAGTAAAAAAAAATTCCAACCACACAATAGAGCAAAAAACAATGTCAAAGCCCTTGGGGGGTATCATGTCAGAGGATCTCACCTTCAAGGACCATAAAAAAGAGCAATTGCATCGCTGAAAAATGACAGGATGGAAAAGAACCTTCAAAACCAGGGATCCAAGCCCATGTTGACACTTTTTCGGGTCGCTTGTTCTATCTAGGCTGGAATATTGCTTGACACTAACTGCACCTTTCAAGGCGGTGAAATTGTGACCTGAAAATGTGCAGAAAACCTTCACGCACGATAAGGGAAAACCACCTCAACTACTGGGAACGCTTTAAATTCCTAAACCCGTACTCTAGAAAGGAGGGGGAGAGATACATTATTATATACACTTTGGGAAAAATTTTGAGGGTTAGTACCAAACTTACAAAAACACTCCCCCCGAAACAAAGACTCGCCCCCGATGTAA
>WNWK01035002.1:0-20078 GCA_009830355.1 Cherax destructor | reverse complement strand
TGAATGGGGATGTTAATGTACAGCAGTATTCTAGCCTAGAGAATGTTCTCATTATCCATCCTATTAGGCTACGAATCTTCCTGGTTAATGGAAGTTTAAAACCCATATTAACCTTCATATCAGGTGGTGGCATGAAGGTTTGTTCATGGCATCATTTAAATATTGATAGTAAGATTTACCACGATGTCTCTGCTAAATTGTGCTGCCTACATGTCTGATGTCTCAGACATGTGCACATGTCTGATGTCTCAGACATCTGCACATGTCTGATGTCTCAGACATCTGCACATGTCTGATGTCTCAGACATCTGCACATGTCTGATGTCTCAGACATCCGCACATGTCTGATGTCTCAGACATCTGCACATGTCTGATGTCTCAGACATCTGTTGGTGGAAAGAAACTCAATGTTAAATTGTCTTTCTAAAACTAATTGTTTTTAACAGATTTAAGCAACATTCTTTGCAACAGATAACGATAATTATCACACTAGTAAACAATGCAAATATCTGCAATATATTGCAGGAAAAAAGAAAGTGTTAATTAACTCATATTTATTATTCTAATGATTTATTATCCTCACTTCTTCTAGTACATTCTTTTAACCACATCAGTTGTAAGGTGAACAACAGGTGAAGGTGTAAGGTGAACAACAGGTGAAGGTGTAAGGTGAACAACAGGTGAAGGTGTAAGGTGAACAACAGGTGAAGGTGTAAACAGGTGAAGGTGTAAGGTGAACAACAGGTGAAGGTGTAAGGTGAACAACAGGTGAAGGTGTAAGGTGAACAACAGGTGAAGGTGTAAGGTGAACAACAGGTGAAGGTGTAAGGTGAACAACAGGTGAAGGTGTAAGGTGAACAACAGGTGAAGGTGAAGGTCGCTGCGTGATCTGAGAAAGTTATCTCAGTGTCTCAGTAGAAAAAACATAATTCTCTAGGTTGGTCAAACTAATCAAATTCAGCAAAATATTTGTATACGTATGTGAAAGTGTCTATGAATTTTATGTACACTTTCATGTGTATACAGTATATATGTATTTGTGTTTGTATATATGCGTATATGTATTTGCTTACATAAATTGTGTTCCACGTATGCATGAGCAAATAAATATTTAAGCATATATATGTGTGTGTGTTTTCATAATTATATATATTTGTGCATATACATACAGTATATATTTGTGCATTTGTATATGTCTTGTATGAGTGTATATTCATGTATTTTTGTATATTAGCGTAAGTAATCACCCGCACACCCAACACCACCACAATATACATGTGTATATATGTGAATTTATAAAGTATAACATCAGTGTGTGGTTAATACTAGTAATAATAAAGTCGAGGTTCTGTACAGTGATCACATATAAAACAGTTTGGGAAATGTTCTGCATAACATTGAAGAGAGAGAACATTAACATGTTAATTGTTCTACAAACCTTCACTTAATAATAACTGACCAGGGTTTCAAGTGTGATGCCGATCTAGTGAAGCGTTCTGAAGTTATTAACTATAACGTTGTGTTCCCTTATCACACTTTTTGCCTTCTATAATATTCTTAAAATTAATATGAAAAAGTCATATCTAAATAGGATGTTTATTTTAGTTCTAAACTTTTTAATTTGTTCTTCTCAAAAAGGTTTTTAATGAGCAGATTGCAAATATACAACATACGAAGGATATACAAACACGTCTTAAGGTCACACCTTGTATTTTAACTTGGTTTGCGCCCTTTTTACAATGATAAATACTCACGCTGCCTCAGGGTGGTGAGACCTAGGTTAAGATCCGCTGCCGTCCAGCTGACAGATGGACCGCCAGGGCATCATGCAGTAGTCCAGCTGACAGATGGACCGCCAGGGCATCATGCAGTAGTCCAGCTGACAGATGGACCGCCAGGGCATCACGCAATAGTTCAGTTTGATAAAAATTCAAGGATTCTAAGTTTAAAAAAAATATTCATTGCACTAACAAATTTGTCACATAAAAACATCAGGTAGTAAATAATGAAGCAGTTCAGAAGAGGTAAACAAACCTTTTGTTTGTTTACAACAAGTGTTAGAAATTTGAACCCGATAGGATGAGTCGTTCTAGATAAAAAATATTGAATAGTTGGAGGAAGAAAGAGAAAAAACATCAGGCAATAAAAGTTAGATCTGAGTATAAAACAAATTTCAACTACACAATAGAGCGAAAAACTAATATGAAGGACCTGGGAGTAATAATTAAAGATACTCTCACTTTCAAAGATCACAGTAATGTATGTACCACTTCTGCCAGGAAAATGATAGATTGGATATTAAGAACCTTCAGAATTAGCGATACCAAGGCAATGATGATTCTCTTCAAATCGTTTGTTCTCTTTAGGCTGGAATATTGCTATACACTAACGGCCCCTTTCAAGGCAGGCGAACCTGCAGCCCTGGAGGATATATAGAGAACTTTCACTGCACGTATAAATGCAATAAAGCCCCTCAATTACTGAGAACGGTTAAAGACCCTTAACCTGTACTCCTTGGAACGCAGGCGAGAAAGATACATCGTAATATACAATTCGAAAATCCTAGAGAGACTAGTCTCAAATCTGCACGCATAAATCACTCTCTACGAAGGCAAAACACTCAGAGGGAAGGGGGTGAGCATGCAACACCACCTAATGAAAAACAAGAGTTAGGTAATAGGACATAAGTGCAACTAATGTGACATTTTATTGTTGCAACGTTTCGCTCTCCAGGAACTTTATCAAGCCGCTACAAACAATACGTGATAAACCATACCACGAGCGGGGACGGAACCCGCGATCAGAGTCATGAAACAATAGACCGACGCATTAGCCACTGGGCCAGCTGGTTACAATGAGATTCATCCAATTAGGTCATGAGTCATGATGATGGGTTTGAAGTTACTTGAGTTAGAGTTGTCACGGCCACGCTGGCGGGAGATTCGCTTGTAAAAGCTTGTATTTGTGGTCACAGTGGTGGCTATGCTAACCTTCCTATGGTGTATAAATATACCTAGTTGGATGAATCTTATTATACCAGCTGGCCCAGAGGCTAACGCGTCGTTCTGAAGTTTCATGACTCTCTGATCGCGGGTTCTATCCCCGCCCGTTGTATGGTTTGTTTGCAATTGTGTCATTACGATTTCGTGAGTCAATACATGATAAAGCTCCTGGTGAGCGAAACGCTGATAAAGCTCCTGGTGAGCGAAACGTTGATAAAGCTCCTGGAGAGCGAAACGTTGTCACAATAAAATGTCACATTAGTTGCACTTGTGTCCTTTTACCTAACATATTGTGGGTAATTCTTCCAACATTAATACAAAAGCAATGGTGCCATGAATACACTGAGAAACACCTCAATAGTGTCAGGGGCCCAAGACTGTTCAACTGCCTCACAGCTTACATAACAGGGATTACCAATAGACTCATAGATGTCTTCAAGAGGGAGCTGGACAGACACCTACAGTCAGTAGGTGACCAGTCGGGTTAAGAAGAACATAATACCTACATGATGAGTGAGCTAATAAAATGATTAGTGAGATGAAGGTGGACTTAGGTAGAGGACAGCATAGTGGACTAAATGAAGAGATGAAAATGAAAATAAAAGGAAGAGTGATAACACCAGGGTGAAGAAAATGCCAACAGCATGAGAAAGATGGAAGACTGAGGGAGATGACACCAAGGTATAGAGGAAACATGTAATGTGTAGAGTCGTTGATAATTTTGGAGGGGCATAATCACATTTTTTTAGTGAAAGTGATGGGAAAAATTTAATAAATAAATATGTAAAGTTGAGTGAGGTGAACAGCAGGTGAAGATGTAAGGTGAAATATAGGTGAAAGTGAAGGAATAACTGGCGGAGTTTTATAGTGAGTTGAATCAACACAGGAAGAATATAATAACTATCACTCACGGGAGGCTGGACCCAGACTGTCCTAGTAAAAGCTCAAACCTTAACTTTAATTCAACTTATGTAATTCTTCCCATTTTATTTTTACATTATTCCAATCGAAAAATGTAAGTACTGTAGAAGAAAAAAACAGCATTCGTCATCAATAAAACGGAATAGAGTGCAAGAGATGAGCTCGACCTGGGGACCTTGACAACACCAGCTGCCCATCTCACTCTCAGGCTACGAATATTCCTGGTTAATGAAGGGTTTAAAACACATATACCTCCATACAGTGTGGTGGCCAGAAGGTTGGTTCATGGCACCAGTAAAACTTGGCACCAGTAAAACTTGGCACCAGTAAAACTTGGCACCAGTAAAACTTGGCACCAGTAAAACTTGGTACCAGTAAAACTTGGCATATTACTGAGGTATCAGGGATTTATCTCGACAGTAAGATTTACCAAGATGTCTCTGCTAACTTGTTCACATTTACCTCAATACTTATTGTTTTCCGCAGTTTTCATTTTCAAACATTACTTCTTTACACATTTATTCTAATTCTCACCATCATTTTCGTTCCTTGTGGAAGATATAAGTACAAAACAAGGATAAATATTACACGATACTTTACAGGAAGTGTTAACTCATATTTTCTTGACTTAATATTTCAATCATTTACTATCCTCACTTCTAATACATTTAAAGCTTTATTTGCAACCACATGGGTCGTTTTCCCGCAAGTTAAGGTGACACACTAAAGAAAACACATTTACCATCACTCATTCAATAGCTGTCTTGCCAGAAGTACATAGATATTTTGATTAAAGTGAACCTTTGTATCGCAAAAAAGCGCAACAGGTGAATGTACAAGGTGAACAACAGGTGAAGGTGTAATATCAGTGAAGGTGTTAGGTGAACAACAGTCGTAACATTATTAAAGGCGTAAGGTGAAGGTGCAAGGTGAACAGCAGGTGAAGGTGAAGCAGCAAATATATATATACATATATTTTTTTTTTTTTTTTTTTATAAATATTTTCACATATGAAAAATTTATATATTATATACGTAGAGAATGTTTCTGTAATAAAACTGGCAAATTAACTCCCTCTTACAAGTATACTGTATTCCTTCGTATCTCAGAACTCAAGTAAATTGCTTTGTATGTATCCTTTTCCGATAAATGTTACTGTGTTGCTACATATATAGCGTCAAGTATTAAAACCATGTGCCCAACAAATAGCTAATTTTTGCTAAGTTAGCTCCTGGTTTAAATACTTCAACCTTATTAAACACCATTTGCTAGGACTACGTATGTGTATACTACAGATATATATTCAGTCATATCTGTCTTGTGTCATAATGTACAAAGTAAAGTTGAAAATTCAGCTACTGCAAATTTTTGTAAATCTTCCTAAGTTTAAACCACACACTCTCATAACATTCACACCACACATTGACCTCAGACACACATCTCCACTGCCTCCCCGCCTTCCACCGTCAACATTCATCACCCATGCATCACACCCATATAAGAGGTTATATGTATAACTATACCTCATAAAATTCCTACTTCGTATGATAAGTTCTTGTCTCACATATCAGAACACTCAACTTTTTCTTCTAATCTAAACCTTTACCTTAATAACCCATTTTTGTGAAGCCATCCCAAAATCTTTAGGTCATTTAAGTCACTATAAAATTTCACTTCTAACTGATATCCAATTTTCGTCACTATTCTTTTGTTAAAATCAATCAACTTAGTCTACTTATTATTCATCTTTCTATTTTTTTCTTTAGTTTCACTTTACAAATTACCAAAACCCTTGAATACTTTATTAAATTCACTTACTGCTTTTATCAGAAAATGTAAGAATCATTGTGCACAAATAAATACAAATTCTTGTATATTGATTTTGATATTTTTTTTATTTATACGAAGGAATGTTTCTGTTTCTAAATCCTAAAACATTCTTTTCTTTCTCCAGTATTTTTCGTTCGATATTTCTGTCACTTATTCGTGAATATGTTGTATGAATCCTGATGAATATGTAGAATCTAGAACAATTATTCGTGCACTATGTATATGAATCTGAACACTTATTATGCACTAGTGCAACAATAGACATTTTTATGCCTAGAGTGATTGCTCCTGTTTTAATACTTAATGATATTAAACACCATTGAGCTGAATACTAGTGTAAGTATATTAGCACATATCGTGCATATGTATGTGTCTTGTATGAATGTACATATGTATAAAGTTGAATATATTAATGCATACATGCATTTTTGTAGTCTTGATGAAGAAATTCTGACAACCACCACCACCACCACCACCACCATCAACACCATCACCACCACCATCACCAGCCCCACCACCACAACCATCAACAACATCACCACCACCACCACCATCATCACAACCATCAACACCATCACCACCACCATCACCAGCCCCACCACCACAACCATCAACAACATCACCACCACCATCACCAGCCCCACCACCACCACAACCATCAACAACATCACCATATACATGTGTATATATGTAAATTTATAACCTATAACATCAATGTGCGGGTGATGTTATAGGTTCTGTACAGTGATCACATATAAAACAGAACATTAACATGTTAATTGTTCTATAAACCTTCACTTGATAATAACTGACCAGTGTTTCAAGTGTGAAGCCGATCCCTGGAAACATTCTTCAGGTATCGTTAAGGTAACTAGTAAACATTTCACTTCTACTGTATAAACATATTTACTTGGTAAGTGAATTAATTTTGTAGATAAAATAACAATAAATTTAGTCCAGTAAACTTGATTATTAACATCGTTTTATTGGTTTTTCTTATAGTTTCACTTTAAAAGACTGTAACAGGGGAAACGTTGTGAATATACTTTATTAAACTTCACTTTACTGCCTTTTTATTAGAAAATTGTAAGAACTTCTCTTGTGGGGCACAAAAAAAAATATATAAATTCTTGTTGTTTGGAGATTTTTTTTTTATTTAACAAGGATAGATTTTTCTGTTTTCTGAACGTCCCTAAAAACATTTCATTTTTCTTTCTCCAGAATTTTTGGTCAGATTTCTAGATCACCTTATTCGATGAACTAGTGTACTGAATCTAGATGCAATAGTGTAGTGAATCTAGAACACATTATTCGATGCACTAGTGTAATGAATCTAGAACACCTTGTTTGTGTCTAGTAAGTGAATCCTAGAACACCTTTTTGATGACTAGTGTAGTGAACTAAACACCTTATTTGATGCATCTAGTGTAGTGAATCTAGAACACCTTTTTGAGCATCTAGTGTAGTGAATCTAGAACACATTTGATGCACTAGTGTACGAATCTAGAACATATTTGATGTTTCTCAGTTAGTGAATCTAGACACTTTATTTGGTATCACTAGTGTAGTGAATCTAGAATAACTTGTTTGATTAGTTATGATCTAGACACTTATTGATGAACAGTTGTGAATCTAGAACACCTTATTTGATGCCTAGTGTAGGGAATCTAGAAACCTTTTTGATGCCACTAGTAATGAATCTAGAACACCTTGTTTGATGCACTAGTTAGTGAATCTAGAACACCTTTTTGATCACTAGTGTAGTGAATCTAGAACACCTTATTTGATCCACTATTGTAGTGAATCTAGAACACCTTGTTTGATGCACTAGTGTAGTGAATCTAGAACACCTTATTTGATGCTCTAGTGTAGTGAATCTAGAACACCTTATTTGATGCTCTAGTGTAGTGAATCTAGAACACCTTGTTTGATGCTCTAGTGTAGTGAATCTAGAACACTTGTTTGATGCACTAGTGTAGTGAATCTAGAACACCTTATTTGATCACTAGTGTAGTGAATCTAGAACACCTTATTTGATGCACTAGTGTAGTGAATCTAGAACACCTTATTTGATCCACTATTGTAGTGAATCTAGAACACCTTGTTTGATGCACTAGTGTAGTGAATCTAGAACACCTTATTCGATGCACTAGTGTAGTGAATCTAGAACACCTTATTCGATGCACTAGTGTAGTGAATCTAGAACACCTTATTTGATGCACTAGTGTAGTGAATCTAGAACACCTTATTTGATGCACTAGTGTAGTGAATCTAGAACACCTTATTGATGCACTAGTGTAGTGAATCTAGAACACTTATTGATCACTAGTGTATGAATCTAGAACACCTTATTTGATGCCTAGTGTAGTGAATCTAGAACACCTTTTGATACTATGAAATCAGAACACTTATTGTGTAGTGAAATCTAGAACACCTTATTGATGCACTAGTGTAGTGAATCTAGAACACCTTATTTGATCTCTAGTGTAGTGAATCTAGAACACCTTATTCGATGCTCTAGTGTATGAATCTAGAACACTTATTTGATTCACTAGTGTAGTGAATCTAGAACACTTGTTGATGCTCTAGTGTAGTGAATCTAGAACACCTTATTTGATGCACTAGTGTAGTGAATCTAGAACACCTTATTTGATGCCTAGTGTAAGTGAATCTAGAACACCTTATTTGATGCCTATTGTAGTGAATCTAGAACACCTTGTATTGATGCACTAGTGTAGTGAATCTAGAACACCTTATTTGATCACTAGTGTAGTGAATCTAGAACACCTTATTTCGATGCACTAGTGTAGTGAATCTAGAACACCTTATTGATCACTAGTGTAGTGAATCTAGAACACCTTTTTGATGCACTAGTGTAGTGAATCTAGAACACCTTATTGATGCACTAGTGTAGTGAATCTAGAACACCTTATTTGATGCCTAGTGTAGTGAATCTAGAACACCTTATTGATGCTCTAGTGTAGTGAATCTAGAACACCTTATTTGATGCTCTAGTGTAGTGAATCTAGAACACCTTATTGATGCCTAGTGTAGTGAATCTAGAACACCTTATTGATGCACTAGTGTAGTGAATCTAGAACACCTGTATTGATGCTCTAGTGTAGTGAATCTAGAACACTTATTCGATGCACTAGTGTATGGAATCTAGAACACTTATTGATGCTCTAGTGTAGTGAATCTAGAACACCTTATTCGATGCACTAGTGTACTGAATCTAGAACACCTTATTCGATGCACTAGTGTAGTGAATCTAGAACACCTTATTCGATGCACTAGTGTAGTGAATCTAGAACACCTTATTCGATAGTAACTGAATCTAGAACACTTATTGATGCTCTAGTGTAGTGAATCTAGAACACTTATTCGATGCATAGTGACTGAATCTAGAACACTTATTGATGCCTAGTGTAGTGAATCTAGAACACCTTATTGATGCACTAGTGACTGAATCTAGAACACCTTATTCGATGCACTAGTGTATAATCTAGAACACCTTATTCGATGCACTAGTGTAGTGAATCTAGAACACCTTATTTGATGCACAATTGTACTGAAACTTGAACACCTTATTCTATGCACTAGTGTAGTGAATCTAGAACACTTTATTTGATGCACTAGTGTAGTGAATCTAGAACACCTTATTCGATGCTCTAGTGTAGTGAATCTAGAACACCTTATTTGATGCACTAATGTACTGAATCTAGAACACCTTATTCGATGCACTAGTGTAATGAATCTAGAACACCTTATTCGATGCACTAGTGTAGTGAATCTAGAACACCTTATTCGATGCACTAGTGTAGTGAATCTAGAACACCTTATTCGATGCACTAGTGTACTGAATCTAGAACACCTTATTCGATGCACTAGTGTACTGAATCTAGAACACCTTATTCGATGCACTAGTGTACTGAATCTAGAACACCTTATTCGATGCACTAGTGTAGTGAATCTAGAACACCTTATTCGATGCACTAGTGTAGTGAATCTAGAACACTTTATTTGATGCACTAGTGTAGTGAATCTAGAACACCTTATTTGATGCACTAGTGTAGTGAATCTAGAACACCTTATTTGATGCACTAGTGTAGTGAATCTAGAACACCTTATTTGATGCACTAGTGTAGTGAATCTAGAACACCTTGTTTGATGCACTAGTGTAGTGAATCTAGAACACCTTATTTGATCCACTAGTGTAGTGAATCTAGAACACCTTATTCGATGCACTAGTGTAGTGAATCTAGAACACCTTATTTGATGCACTAGTGTAGTGAATCTAGAACACCTTGTTTGATGCACTAGTGTAGTGAATCTAGAACACCTTATTTGATGCACTAGTGTAGTGAATCTAGAACACCTTATTCGATGCACTAGTGTACTGAATCTAGAACACCTTATTTGATGCACTAGTGTACTGAATCTAGAACACCTTATTTGATGCACTAGTGTAGTGAATCTAGAACACCTTATTCGATGCACTAGTGTAGTGAATCTAGAACACTTTATTTGATGCACTAGTGTAGTGAATCTAGAACACCTTATTTGATGCACTAGTGTAGTGAATCTAGAACACCTTATTTGATGCACTAGTGTAGTGAATCTAGAACACCTTATTTGATGCACTAGTGTAGTGAATCTAGAACATCTTGTTTGATGCACTAGTGTAGTGAATCTAGAACACCTTATTTGATGCTCTAGTGTAGTGAATCTAGAACACCTTGTTTGATGCTCTAGTGTAGTGAATCTAGAACACCTTGTTTGATGCTCTAGTGTAGTGAATCTAGAACACCTTATTTGATGCTCTAGTGTAGTGAATCTAGAACACCTTTTTGATGCCTAGTGTAGTGAATCTAGAACACCTTTTTGATGCTCTAGTGTAGTGAATCTAGAACACCTTTTTGATGTTCTAGTGTAGTGAATCTAGAACACCTTTTTGATGCACTAGTGTAGTGAATCTAGAACACTTGTTTGATGCTCTAGTGTAGTGAATCTAGAACACCTTGTTTGATGCTCTAGTGTAGTGAATCTAGAACACCTTGTTTGATGCTCTAGTGTAGTGAATCTAGAACACCTTGTTTGATGCTCTAGTGTAGTGAATCTAGAACACCTTGTTTGATGTTCTAGTGTAGTGAATCTAGAACACCTTGTTTGATGCTCTAGTGTAGTGAATCTAGAACACCTTGTTTGATGCTCTAGTGTAGTGAATCTAGAACACCTTGTTTGATGCTCTAGTGTAGTGAATCTAGAACACTTGTTTGATGCTCTAGTGTAGTGAATCTAGAACACCTTGTTTGATGCTCTAGTGTAGTGAATCTAGAACACCTTGTTTGATGCTCTAGTGTAGTGAATCTAGGCCAAGATTCATGAGAGTGTTTACAAACGTGAGTGTTTTCTGGACAGTGTTATGAAGGTTATTCCCAGATGATGTGTCTTGTGATAACTGTACAAACTGGGAAGGTTGGTATTGTTAACAGCCAAGGTCACAGCCAAGGTCACAGTTAAGGTCACAGTCAAGGTCACAGTTACCACTTTTAATTATCAAAGACATCGGACAATAAAGAATTTTTTTACCTTCATGCTTATAAAGAGTTCTTGATCTAAGAAACTGGAATTATTGTCCCTTTTCATAGATATAATATGAATGCCCATGACACAGGTACTCTACGACTCCTACTGGTTTAGCACTTTTCATTGATTAAAAAATAACATTATGAAAAGAATCACTTTGTAATGTGTTATTCATCTTGCAAAATTAATATAACATTTCTTGGCTGTGTAGCTGCATATTTTAATGGATTTGTGCAACAACTAGAGGATGCTTCTCCTGGTTGGCTGTAAACTTTGGTTATGTTTTAAAACGCTAATTTTATTTGTCAAGTGATAAATCTTTACATTAAGCGTAACGTGACTTAATCACGTTATATACAGAAGAAAATAAAACCTGGTAAAGCTGTTTAGTGATAATCAGGATAACACAGCTCTCCACACCATGATAAAGGTCAGCAGAGAACCAACCATAACACAACTCTCCACACATGATAAAGGTCAGCAGAGAACCAACCATAACACAGCTCTCCACACCATGATAAAGGTCAGCAGAGAACCAACCATAACACAGCTCTCCACACCATGATAAAGGTCAGCAGAGAACCAACCATAACACAACTCTCCACACCATGATAAAGGTCAGCAGAGAACCAACCATAACACAGCTCTCCACACCATGATAAAGGTCAGCAGAGAACCAACCATAACACAGCTCTCCACACCATGATAAAGGTCAGCAGAGAACCAACCATAACACAGCTCTCCACACCATGATAAAGGTCAGCAGAGAACCAACCATAACACAGCTCTCCACACCATGATAAAGGTCAGCAGAGAACCAACCATAACACAGCTCTCCACACCATGATAAAGGTCAGCAGAGAACCAACCATAACACAGCTCTCCACACCATGATAAAGGTAGCAGAGAACCAACCATAACACAGCTCTCCACACATGATAAAGGTCAGCAGAGAACCAACCATAACACAGCTCTCCACACCATGATAAAGGTCAGCAGAGAACCAACCATAACACAGCTCTCCACAACATGATAAAGGTAGCAGAGAACCAACCATAACAACTCTCCACAACATGATAAAGGTGCAGAGGAACCAACCATAACACAGCTCTCCACACATGATAAAGGTCAGCAGAGAACCAACCATAACACAGCTCTCCACAACATGATAAAGGTCAGCAGAGAACCAACCATAACACAGCTCTCCACAACATGATAAAGGTCAGCAGAGAACCAACCATAACACAGCTCTCCACAACATGATAAAGGTCAGCAGAGAACCAACCATAACACAGCTCTCCACACCATGATAAAGGTCAGCAGAGAACCAACCATAACACAGCTCTCCACAACATGATAAAGGTCAGCAGAGAACCAACCATAACACAGCTCTCCACAACATGATAAAGGTGAGCAGAGAACCAACCATAACACAGCTCTCCACAACATGATAAAGGTCAGCATAGAACCAACCATAACACAGCTCTCCACAACATGATAAAGGTGAGCAGAGAACCAACCATAACACAACTCTCCACAACATGATAAAGGTGAGCAGAGAACCAACCATAACACAGCTCTCCACACCATGATAAAGGTGAGCAGAGAACCAACCATAACACAGCTCTCCACACCATGATAAAGGTCAGCAGAGACCCAACTATAACACAGCTCTCCACACCATGATAAAGGTCAGCAGAGAACCAACCATAACACAGCTCTGCACAACATGATAAAGGTCAGCAGAGAACCAACCATAACACAGCTCTCCACAACATGATAAAGGTCAGCAGAGAACCAACCATAACACAGCTCTCCACACCATGATAAAGGTCAGCAGAGAACCAACCATAACAGCTCTCCACACCATGATAAAGGTGAGCAGAGAACCAACCATAACACAGCTCTGCACAACATGATAAAGGTCAGCAGAGAACCAACCATAACACAGCTCTCTACAACATGATAAAGGTCAGCAGAGAACCAACCATAACACAGTTCTGCACAACATGATAAAGGTCAGCAGAGAACCAACCATAACACAGTTCTGCACAACATGATAAAGGTCAGCAGAGAACCAACCATAACACAGCTCTCCACACCATGATAAAGGTCAGCAGAGAACCAACCATAACACAGCTCTCCACACCATGATAAAGGTCAGCAGAGAACCAACCATAACACAGCTCTCCACAACATGATAAAGGTCAGCAGAGAACCAACCATAACACAGTTCTGCACAACATGATAAAGGTCAGCAGAGAACCAACCATAACACAGCTCTCCACACCATGATAAAGGTCAGCAGAGAACCAACCATAACACAGCTCTCCACACCATGATAAAGGTCAGCAGAGAACCAACCATAATATGGAAAGTCTCTTCAAAACACGTCATTATTAAGGTCAACACAGAGAAAATGTTACTTGATAAAGCTCCACACAGAACGATGTATGGAATAATGTCTTCTCAGAGCAAAACGTCTCAAGAAACAGAGTTAAAATGAGCAAAACGTCGGAAAGTCTATACAAAGGAAACGTTTATTTTTTCAATTTGTACACAGATCGAAACATTGCTTCATTTAGCGAATTTTTAATTTATAAATCTCTACAGGAAGTGATAAATTATTTAAATCTCCTAATAGAGCTGGATAAGACTTGTTGAAGCTCTATGAAGCGGGATTACAAGACTTGATAAATCTTTTAGTAAATCCAGACATTAACTGATAAATCTGTACACAGCAAACACGACTTAATGTAGCAATACGCTTAGAAAAAACATGATAAAGATTAGAGTGAAACAAAACTTGATAAACATTATTCAAAGTATAATATGAAGATGAAGGTGAAGGGGAAAGTTGAAAAAGTAAATATGTAGAGTTAATTACAGGTGAGTAAGTGAACAACAGGTGAAGATGTTAGTTCAGTAACATCTGATGGTGCAAGATGACGTATACGTCAAAGTGAAAAAATAATTGGCGGAGTTTTATAGAGAGATGAACCAACATAGGAGGAATATAATATCTATCACTCATGGAAGCTGGACCCAGACTCTCCTGGTAAATGATCTAACCTTAACTTTAATTCACCTTAAGTAATAGATCCCATTTTATTTTTACAATATTTCTGCAAAATATATAATAAATAAAGATGGAACAAATACTAAACATTATCAATGCAAGTATCAGTATTTTCATACAAAAAAAAAAAAGGAATACCAACTTACTTGAATGAGTTTGACCTGGTGATGGTGACGACACCAGCTGCTGACCTCACTGTTAGACTGGGAATATTCCTGATTAATGTAGGTTTTAAGACCCATATAAACCCTCATGTCAGATGGTTGTATGAAGGTTAGTTCATATCACTATTAAACCTTTGACATATTATCCAGTTATCAGTTATTCATCTTAATAGTAAGATCTTCGATGAATTTTTAACTAACTTTAACACGCCATACATCAATTAACATCATTGTTTCCGTAATTTAAAACTTCAAAAACTATTTGTACAATTAATATTACATAAACATATTTGTTTTTAATTCTCGTCACCATTTTCATGTTAATGTATTACAGTAGAGTTGACTTAACCAGTTGCTGGTTGTCAGAATCTTGGTGTTAAAACAAATACTCAATTTTAACACACTTAAGCAACATTCCTTGTTAAAAATGAAGAAAAATATTGCATTAGTATACGATGCAAACATCTGCAAATATTTTTCACCACCACCGTCACCTCCATCACCACCACCACCACCTCCATTATCACCATCACCACCTCGATCACCACCACCGTCTCCTCCATCACCACCTCGATCACCACCACCACCACCTTTATCACCACCACTGTCTCCTCCATCACCACCACCTCGATCACCACCACCGTCTCCATCATCACCACTACCTCGATCACCACCACCTCGATCACCACCACCGTCTCCATCACGAACACCACCTCGATTACCACCACCGTCACCTTCACCACCACCACCACCACCACCTCGATCACCACCACCGTCTCCTCCATCACCACCACCACCATAAGCATGTGTATATATGTAAATAACATCAGTATGTGGTTAATACTAGTAATAATAAAGTCGAGGTTCTGTACAGTGTTCACATATAAAACAGTTTGGGAAATGTTCTGCGTAACATTGAAGAGTGTGATGCCGATCTAGTGAAGCGTTCTGAAGTTATTAACAATAACGTTGTGTCCCCCCATCCTCTATCACAGTTGTGTCCCCCCATCCCCTATCACAGTTGTGTCCCCCCATCCCCTATCACAGTTGTGTCCCCCATCCCCAATCAAAGTTGTGTCTCCCCATCCCCTATCACAGTTGTGCCCCTCCATCCCCAATTCCAGTTGTGTCCCCCATTCCCTATCACAGTTATGTCACTATCCCTTATCACAGTTGTGTCTCCATCTCCTATCACAGTTGTGTCCCCATCTACTATCAGAGTTGTGTCCCTTCATCCCCTATCACAGATGTGTCCTCCCATCCCCAATCACAGTTGTGTCCCCATCTACTATCAGAGTTGTGTCCCCCCAGTCTCTATCACAAATGTGTCCTCCCATCCCTTACGACAGTTGTGTCCCCCAATTCCCTATCACAGATGTGTCCTCCCATCCCTTATGACAGTTGTGTCCCTCATTCTCTATGACAGTTGTCCCCCATCCGCTATCACAGTTGTTTCCTCCCATCCCCTATCACATTTGTCCCCCTATCCCCTATCACATATATCCCCCATCCCCTATCACAGTTGTCCCCCATCCCCTTTCATAGTTGTGTCCCCCCATCCTCTATCCTATTTGTCCCCCATCCCCTATCACAGATGTCCCCTATCCCTATCACATTTGTCCCCCTATCCCCTATCACAGATGTGTCCCCCCATCTCCTATCACAGTTGTCCCCCATCCCCAATCACAGATGTGTCCTCCCATCCCCTATCACAGTTGTGTCCCCCCATCCTCTATCACATTTGTCTCCCATCCCCTATCACAGTTGTGTCCCCCATCCCTTATCAAAGTTGTCCCCCATCCCCAATCACAGATGTGTCCTCCCATCCCTTATCACAGATGTGTCCCCCCATCCCCTATCACAGTTATCACCCCATCACCAATCACAGATGTGTCCTACCATCCCCTATCACAATTATGTCCCCATCTTCTATCACATTTGTCCCCAATCCCCTATCACAGTTGTGACCCCGATCCCCTATCACAGTTGTGTCCCCGATCCCTATATCACAGTTGTTCCCCCATCCCCAATCACAGTTGTGTCCCCCTATCCTCTGTCACAGTTGTGTTCCCCCATCCTCTGTCCCAGTTGTGTCCCCCCATCCTCTGTCACCCATCCTGACTTTGATTAAAGACATACAAACACATGTTAAGGTCATACCTTATGTTTAATCTTGGTTTTTGACCTTATCTCAATGAAAAATACTCACGCCGCCTTAGATTGGCGAGCTTCTCCCCCCCAACCGGTTGAGATCCATTGCTGTCCATCTGACAGCTGGACAGCAATGGCATTACGCAGTAGTCCATCTGACAGATGGACAGCCGTCGTATCACGCAGTAGTCCATCTGACAGATGGACAGCCATGGCATCACGCAGTAGTCCATCTGACAGCTGGACAGCCATGGTATCACGCAGTAGTCCATCTGACAGATGGACAGCCATTGCATCACGCAGTAGTCCATCTGACAGCTGGACAGCCATGGTATCACGCAGTAGTCCATCTGACAGCTGGACAGCCATGGTATCACGCAGTAGTCCATCTGACAGATGGACAGCCATGGAATCACGCAGTAATCCATCTGACAGATGGACAGCCATGGAATCACGCAGTAATCCATCTGACAGATGGAACGCCAGGGCATCACGCAGTAGTCTACCTGACAGATGGACCACCATGGCATCATGCAGTAGTCCATCTGACAGATGGACCGCCATGGTATCACGCAGTAATCCTTCTGACAGATGGACCGCCATAGTATCACGCAGTAATCCATCTGACAAATGGACCGCCAACGCATCACGCAGTAGTCCATCTGACAGATGGACCGCCAATGCATCACGCAGTAATCCATCTGACAGATGGACCGCCATGGCATCACGCAGTAGTCCATCTGACATATGGACCGCCAGGGCATCACGCAGTAGTCCATCTGACAGATGGACAGCCATGGCACCACGCAGTAGTCCATCTGACAGATGGAAAGCCATGGCATCATGCAGTAGTCCATCTGAGAGATGGACCGCCATGGTATCACGCAGTAATCCTTCTGACAGATGGACCGCCAACGCATCACGCAGTAGTCCATCTGACAGATGGACCGCCAGGGCATCACGCAGTAGTCCATCTGACAGATGGACAGCCATGGCACCACGCAGTAGTCCATCTGACAGATGGACAGCCATGGCATCATGCAGTAGTCCATCTGACAGATGGACCACCATGGCATCATGCAGTAGTCCATCTGACAGATGGACCGCCAGGACATCACGCAGTAGTCCATCTGACAGATGGACAGCCATGGAATCACGCAGTAATCCAACTGACAGATGGACCACCAGGGCATCACGCAGTAGTCCATCTGACAGATGGACCACCATGGTATCACGCAGTAGTCCATCTGACAGATGGACAGCCATGGCACCACGCAGTAGTCCATCTGACAGATGGACAGCCATGGAATCACGCAGTAATCCATCTGACAGATGGACCACCAGGGCATCACGCAGTAGTCCATCTGACAGATGGACCACCATGGTATCACGCAGTAGTCCATCTGACAGATGGACCGTTAGGGCATCACGCAGTAGTCCATCTGACAGATGGACAGCCATGGAATCACGCAGTAATCCATCTGACAGATGGACCGCCAGGGCATCACGCAATAGTCCATCTGACAGATGGACCACCATGGTATCACACAGTAGTCCATCTGACAGATGGACCGTTAGGGCATCACGCAGTAGTCCATCTGACAGATGGACCACCAGGGCATCACGCAGTAGTCCATCTGACAGATGGACCACCATGGCATCATGCAGTAATCCAGCTGACAGATACACCGCCATGGTATCACGCAGTAATCCATCTGACAGATGGACTGCCAACGCATCACGCAGTAGTCCATCTGACAGATGGACAGCCATGGCATCATGCAGTAGTCCATCTGACAGATGGACCGCCAGGGCATCACGCAGTAGTCCATCTGACAGATGGACAGCCATGGCATCACGCAGTAGTTCATCTGACAGATGGACAGCCATGGCATCATGCAGTAGTCCATCTGACAGATGGACCACCATGGCATCATGCAGTAGTCCATCTGACAGATGGACCGCCAGGACATCACGCAGTAGTCCATCTGACAGATGGACAGCCATGGAATCACGCAGTAATCCATCTGACAGATGGACCGCCAGGGCATCACGCAGTAGTCCATCTGACAGATGGACCACCATGGTATCACGCAGTAGTCCATCTGACAGATGGACAGCCATGGCACCACGCAGTAGTCCATCTGACAGATGGACAGCCATGGCATCATGCAGTAGTCCATCTGACAGATGGACCACCATGGCATCATGCAGTAGTCCATCTGACAGATGGACCGCCAGGGCATCACGCAGTAGTCCATCTGACAGATGGACAGCCATGGAATCACGCAGTAATCCACTGACAGATGGACACCAGGCATCACGCAGTAGTCCATCTGACAGATGGACCGCCATGGTATCACGCAGTAGTCCATCTGACAGATGGACCGTTAGGCATCACGCAGTAGTCCATCTGACAGATGGACAGCCATGGAATCACGCAGTAATCCATCTGACAGATGGACCGCCAGGGCATCACGCAGTAGTCCACCTGACAGATGGACCACCATGGTATCACGCAGTAGTCCATCTGACAGATGGACCGTTAGGGCATCACGCAGTAGTCCATCTGACAGATGGACCACCAGAGCATCACGCAGTAGTCCATCTGACAGATGGACCACCAGGATCATGCAGTAATCCAGCTGACAGATGGACAGCCATGGATCACGCAGTAATCCATCTGACAGATGGACTGCCAACGCATCACGCAGTAGTCCATCTGACAGATGGACCGCCATGGCATCATGCAGTAGTCCATCTGACAGATGGACCGCCAGGGCATCACGCAGTAGTCCATCTGACAGATGGACAGCCATGGCATCACGCAGTAGTTCATCTGACAGATGGACCAGCCAGGCATCATGCAGTAGTCCATCTGACAGATGGACCACCATGGCATCATGCAGTAGTCCATCTGACAGATGGACCGCCAGGACATCACGCAGTAGTCCATCTGACAGATGGACCACCATGGCATCATGCAGTAGTCCATCTGACAGATGGACCGCCAGGACATCACGCAGTAGTCCATCTGACAGATGGACAGCCATGGAATCACGCAGTAATCCACCTGACAGATGGACCGCAAGGGCATCACGCATTAGTCCATCTGACAGATGGACCACCAGGGCATCACGCAGTAGTCCATCTGACAGATGGACCGCCAGGGCATCACGCAGTAGTTCATCTGACAGATGGACCACCAGGGCATCACGCAGTAGTCCAGCTGACAGATGGACCACCATGGCATCACGCAGTAGTTCATCTGACAGATGGACCACCAGGGCATCACGCAGTAGTCCATCTGACAGATGGACCGCCAGGGCATCACGCAGTAGT
>WNWK01035001.1:0-20078 GCA_009830355.1 Cherax destructor | reverse complement strand
TGTGTGTGTGTGTTAGTTACCATTTTGTCCTAGGCACATGTCAATTAGACACTAGGCCTGTTGTATATATGTGTGTGTGTGTATGTGTATGTAAGGAAACACTTCGAAATGTTTCTGCCCCACCGGGAATTGAACCCGGCCCCTCCGTGCGTCAAGCAAGAGCTTTACCCACTAGGCCACAAGTGTGTGTGTGTGTGTGTGTGTGTGTGTGTGTGTGTGTGTGTGTGTGTGTGTGTGTGTGTGTGTGTGTGTGTGTATGTGTGCGTGTGTGACCCAACAATTAAAATCTGCACCAATAACTCGTTACAGTTGTGGCTGGGTGTAGACTAATAGATTGCTCATTGATTTATAATTTGTTCATGATTGCAACCATGTACAGACGTAAGTAAATTTACTTACATGATTCATTACCTTGTAACTAGTGAATTCATTACCATTGTACCTTGTTCAGCTATCAAAACTTTGGGGCCCAGTCTCTGGACCCTATATATACCTTTGTAATTTGCAAATACCTTTGTAACTTGTCATGATTGTGACCATCTGAGTTCATTACCTTTGTAACTTGCTCAGCTATCAAACTTTGAGATCCAGTCCCTGGACCCATTATGTACCTCTGTAATCTTTTGACTACCGCCCACAGGATGGGTATGGGGTGTATAATAAAGATATCAAACTAAAACTCTCTGCTATGCCCTCATTCATCGCCTCATAGCGCCTCGCAGCTGGGTTTAGCCTGGCTCTTTATCTTTCGACTCAAGATCTT
This sequence comes from Cherax destructor, assembly GCA_009830355.1. Taxonomy (NCBI): domain Eukaryota; kingdom Metazoa; phylum Arthropoda; class Malacostraca; order Decapoda; family Parastacidae; genus Cherax; species Cherax destructor. The sequence continues at coordinate 19,315 of WNWK01035001.1, read as the reverse complement.
CCTCTCACAGACTATTCTTCATCTGTCCACACTTCCCCACTCACCCTCTTGTGGGTCTTACCTGAGAGTACTGATTCGATTCGATTCGAATGGGTCCAGGGACTGGGCCCCAAAGTTTTGATAGCTGAACAAGGTACAAAGGTAAGAACTCACAAGTTACAAAGGTAATGAATCATGTAAGTAAATTTAGTACTTACTTACGTTTATACATGGTAATTTACGTGATTATTTTATAATGAAAACAAAATAGCAAATACAACATAGAAAACATATTTTGTAATGGCTAACTATTATAATTGCAATATATTAATTATATATCATTGCTCAAAAATAAATTATATGATTTTTTTCAAATTACTTATCAGCATTTTAAGTGAAAAATATATATAATATAAAAAATTAAAACTTATTTAAAATCGTTTAAAATATGATAAATATTTGCATAAAAACGTTTAAGTATTATTATTTACATAAATATTTCTTTAATATTTGTCTTACGAATGACTTTTGGTTAACAATATAAATAACTATAGAAACTACTTTTTAGAAACCCTTGTTATTATATTAAAACAATGGGTAATAGATGGATGGACAGGGACAACAAGTGTCGTATAGAAATACTATGTCCCTAATGTTTTCAAGCCGTACCGGAGAAGATTCGAGTTCCGGACCTCAGTGTGTAAGCATGTCACAGTTTATATACAAGTATTCATCCAGTGACATTACAACAGGTAACTGATATACGTATATTGTACATATATAATACTAACTACAATTCAAACACAATGGAAATAAGTCACTGACTTTTTTTTGGATCCAGTATAATGGGGAACACATTACTGCAGTATCTTCAGTGAATTATCTGGTAATTTCCTTTGATGGAGGCAAGTCAGAAGAATTATAAGTAAAAAGTGTAAGAAACAGTCACAATACCGTGACTGGAACAATAACCAGCACATAGTAGGGGAAGAGAAAAATATGACGACATTTTTGTCCACCTTGGACCATTGACGAGTCACACTAACAGAAGAGAGTTTAGGTAGGTTAGCCAGGACGGGACTTGGTCTGGCTCTTCTCCATGTAGCGCTAAGATTGTTTCATACACGTACAAATACACATAGATAGACATACAAATAGAGCTCTCGCTTCACACACGGAGGGCCAGGGTTCGATTCCCGGCAGGGTGAAAACATTTCGACGTGTTTCCTTACACCTGTTGTCATGTTCACCTAACAGCAAATAGGTACCTGGTATGGGTCGCATCCTGGGGGACAAGATTAAGGACCCCAATGGAAATAAGACAGACAGTCCTCGATGACGCACTGACTTTCTTGGGTTATCCTGGGCGGCTAACCCTCCGGGGTTAAAAATCCGAAGAAATCTTATCTTATCTTAATAGAGGTTCAGACAGGAATGTGCGGGGCCCCAGACCAACAAAATGTGATCAGTCATGAGGGAGCCTTCGCCAAATTCATCTTCAATAACAACATAATGATTGATTTTGCCACCGAAGTGGCTAGTTTATTGTGCACCCCATATCCATCCTGTGGACGGTAGCGCAAGAGCATGTGGATACACAAAAGGCCTAGGCACTAGGCCCCAATGGGGTTAACAATTGTACATTTGGGTTTATATCTACATTTCAATTATCTGTTACAAGCAAATTTAGGAAATTTGCTTAGTACAAATGGTATCTTATTTCATGAATAAGATATCTTGACATGTCACATAGGTTATTATATTGTCTATCTCTATATTCCTCAATAAGTGCACAATTAAGCACATAGTGTTCAAGACAGTGACCATATGCCTGATCACATAATTTGCATTTAGTTTGATCATCATCTGTGTCTCCCAAACTGTCAGAAGTAACTGTGAGCCAAGCCTAAGCCTGGCCACTACAACATCAGTCAGTCTGTTCACATTGCAAGTTGCTCCACAGACATGCCCATCTGTGCTTGCATTATCATGAGCACAGATAGGCACGCTCATGGAAATTAGATTTGGTTTATATCTACAGTTCACTTATCTGTTAAAGCAAATTTAGGGAAAATTTTCTTAGAATAAGATGGTTATCCTACCTTCACTAATAAGATATCTTGACAACATGTCACATAGGTTATTATACTGTCTATCTCTATATTCCCAATAAGTGGACAATTCAGGGACATAGTGTTCAAGACAGTGACCATATGCCTGATCACATAATTTGCATTTAGTTTGATCATCATCTGTGTATCTCCCAAACTGCCAGAAGTACTTGTAGCCAAGCCGAAGCCTGGCCACTACAACATCAGTCAGTCTGTTCACATTGCAAGTTGCTCCATAAACATACTTATCTACATTCATGTTATCATAGTGGGTTATAGATCTACTCAGGCTTCTAACTGCATTCCTATAGTTTTCATTTTCATTATTTATTTCTCTCCTAATATTATTCCTAATGACACAGATATACCAAAGTTATATTCTACATTCTCCTTATGGGTGCTCTTCTTGGCTAACATATCAACTTTATCATGAAGGAGTAATCCAATGTGTGACGGAATCCATAGCAAATGTACTTTAATTCCTTTGTCCCGGATTTTTGAGTATCTATACCTGGCTTCTCCAATGAGCATGCTGTTAGAGTCATTATATGAGTCAAGAGCCTTCAATGATGACATAGAATCAGTAATGATGATAGAGTCAAGCTCAGTGTCATAAGTTAGCTTTAGTGCCATTAGGATTGCAAACAATTCAGTTTGCAGTGTAGACGCCCAGTTGTTAATTCTTATGCCTAGTTCAAAAAAATTATTATTGTTCTTAACTAGGGAGGTGGCAACCAGAGCAGATGCAGCCCTGCCAGAAGACTGCTGTTTAGATCCATCAGTGTATATAACTTGAGATAACTTATTACTACCAGCTAGGCGATAAATTTCTTCTTGAGCAGTTGCTTTAACAAGTGATTTAAGGAAGGGATTACTAGCAATGAGCTTCTTGGGAGGGACTTGCAGGTATGTGATATTAAATGAACACATCTTCCATGGAGGGGTGAAATGCTCTTGATGCCTACAGTGATACAATTCATGCAGGTTGTAAAACTTAATGTAATTGCATGTTTTCACAATCCATTTAGATCTGTGAGTATTTACTTCTAGACATTTAGTAAGATTCATTGTGACAGTGTCAGGTTCATTTCTTAACATTCTAATACCAAGTACATTGTTAATCTCAACAATCCTATCACTGATACTAGTAATACCAAGCTCCTTCCTCATATTAAGAACCTTTGTAGATTTGAAACAGCCAAGAATAATTCTGAGAGCTTCATTTTGCATTAACTCCAAGGGTCGGAGAGAACTTTCTCGAGCTAATATCAACATGGGAGCAGCATAATCAATTAAGGACCTAATATAGGCTATGTACATCATTCTCGCGATTCTCACATTAGCACCATAGTTGGGGTTGTAGCCAGCAACAGCTTTAAGAGCATTTAGTCTATCTTTGCATTTTTTATTTAGTTGTGGTATAGTGGATTTGGTAAAGGGTACATCTACACCAAGATATCTGTAAGTTTTAACGTAGCTAATGTTTTCACCCTGCAAATAGATGGGTGGGGGATGTCGTTTGCTTGTTAATATCTTTGTTTTAGAGGAAGATATTATGAGGCCTAGTCGATTACAAATTGCTTGAACTTCATTAAGAACGGAACTCATCTTTTTATGCCCTGTTGTATGGATCATGATGTCATCAGCATAGCTTATAGCTATATGTTTAGGTGAGGCAGGTAGAGCATTTAGGAGGGCATTAATCAGAATTCGTATTAAATAGCATGGGACTGAGAACTCCTCCCTGCGGTGTACCTAGGGACATTTCTTTAGACTCGCTTCTAAAGCCTTCTACCTGGAGTCTACCTGGAGAGAATTCCAGGGGTCAACGCCCCCGCGGCCCGGTCTGTGACCAGGCCTCTTGTTGGACCAGAGCCTGATCAACCTTGGTAGAGGACAGAGGATACTCTGTTTGACAGGTATCCTATTATCCAGCAGAGTAGGCTACCACCAATATTCATTTTGGCTAGTTCATGTAGTATAACAGTTCTGTTCGCGATGTCAAATGCAGATTTTAGATCAAGAAATGTGGTAAAACTAGTAGAGGTGTGTGAGGTGAGAAAGGTGGAGATACAATTCTGCACACTCTTACCTTTCATGAACCCATAGAGGGAGGGGAAGAGTTGGTGTCTGATTCTATAGTACAGTCTGTTAAGTATCATTCTTTCAAAAATTTTACAAAGACAGCTAGTTAAGGAGATCGGTCTAAATGTATCAGGCTGTTGGGGCTTAGGGATAGGCACAATGAGACTATTGGTCCAGGAAGTAGGAAGAACTCCCTCAATGTAACTGGTATTATACAGTGCCAACAAAGGATTATTAGGCACGTGCCTTAAAGTTCTGAGAATATCATAGGTTATATCATCCTCTCCAGGAGCAGTTGATCGACCTTTAGTTAATGCGTTATCTAATTCATACTCTGTGAAGAGGCAATCACTCTCATCAATATTTTGGCTCATAAAATTAATCAGTTCCAACATTTCTTCAGAAGCTCTCTAAGTTTTCTCTAATATGAGATGGCAGGTTTTCATGCCTGGAGATTTTGGACCAGTCATTAATGAGGTCATTTGCTTTTTCAAGTGGAAAGGGATGAGCAACATTGCCAGTCTTTTTCCTGGTTATTTTATTTATACCTTTCCATGCCAGACTTAAAGGGGTAGACCTATTTAATCCATTAACGAATTGTTCCCATTCCTGTTGCCTAAGTTCTTGCTTTCTATTTTTTTGCATTTGTTAGTGCAGCTTGGAACGTTCTGAGAAGGTCTGGGGTTCTACACTCACGGTATGCTTTACCAATCCTCCTAGCTGCATGTGTTAGATTGCGTAGCTGTGGGTCATTATAATATTTACATTGGTTTTTATTGTCATTTCTAGTGGAAGGTTTATGTTGTCTTTTCCTGCCCACTTGATCTGTGAGTACAGTCTCAATAGCAGTAACTAGATCATCATTGAATTTTTGTGTGCCAGTGGGCTCATAATCTTTATACCATTGATCCAAGTGGTTAATAAAGTTTTCTCTGTGTTCTGGGTTGAGAATAAGTTTCCTCCTTCTGTATTTAGCTCCTTGGTTGCTTGAGATATGATCAAGATTGACAGTTGTGAGTCTTGGGAAGTGATCAGATAGAAGATCATCAACTATAACAGAGTCATGCATCGTATATGATGTATTAAATCCAAGGCACAGATCTAGTATGCCTCCATATATGTGAGTGGGCTCAATAGTGCCTACAATACGAACATTATCATGCTCATTTAGAAATTTCATAGTTTAGTTCCAGTGGTGTTTGTTATAGACCCACCAATATTCTTATGTCTGGCATTAAAGTCTCCAAGTATGAGGGTAGGTTCACTATTGATGCGATCTGGTAAAGCATCAGGTCGAAGCTGGTTTGCTGGGGCATAAAGGTTAAAAATGTTTATGGAAAAATCGCCTGCGTATACTCTGACACCATGATACTGCATGTTTACTCGACTCTGCAGGGTAAGGAGTGAATGTGGCAAGTTCTTTCTGACATACATCACACAACAGTTGGTTGACCTTAAGTTATAAGCTGCATATCCAGACAACTTTGGTGGAGGTACTCCTTCTTTCAGTCTACATTCCTGCAAACAGATGACATCAATATTCTTGGTTGCACTAATGTGATGTAAGTCAGGCAACCGCTTCCTAATAGAAGCAATGTTCCATGAAAAAAATTGTAATCTATCCATTGTAGTGAGTTATTACAATCTCTTGTTCATAAGATGGTAAGACTATTATGCTTTGCCTACAGTGTGCAGACACGTAAGAGCAAATAGCATAGTTTGTACATGTTTATCTTCAGAACCTTTATTTCTAAGCATTTTCCGGCAAATTGGCAGCAAGTTCCAAGGCAACTTTTGAAGCCAAGAGTCATTGGCTTCTTTCTCACAAATGGCTTGAAATTGAACCGAGATTGTTGATGCACTTTTGACATCATCAACACATTCAGGAGCATCATCTTGACTACATATATTTATTAAACTTGTCAGCATCTGTTCAAGATGCTCGATTTTTTCCTGCAAGTTTGTTATAATTTGAGGAAGGTCAGGCGAATCAAATGCCTCTCCAGAGGAGGGCTCACCTGACTTAGTTCTTTCTGTAACACCTATAACCTTCAAGAGAGACCGTGATAATCACGAAAAAAACACGGAACACAGCGGAGCACACGGACCCGGGCGCTTGCGTGCCGTATATATATAAATAATAATAATAATATCTTTATTTCTACAAGTACAAGTACATGTTATACAGGCCTAGCTGACATCAATGACATATTACATATAGAAAGCCGCTTGTTATGCTGAGCATTTCCGGCAAATTAAGTCAGTTTTATCCCAGGATGCGACCCCCACCAGCCTACTAACACCCAGGTACCCATTTTATACTGATGGGTGAACATGGACAACAGGTGTCTTATGGAAACATGTCCTAATATTTTCCAGCCGTACCGGAGATTCGATCTCCGGTGAGCTGAGTGCGCTAGCGATCGAGCAACGGGACACCGTATATATATGGTGCCGAATAAGTAACTGAACTGAACTGAATACTCTGAGGTAAGACCCATAAAGGGTGATAGGAGATTGGATAGATGAAGAATAGTGGGTGAGAGGAGTTTTTAATTAGGTGAAGGGAAAGAGCCAGGACTAAACCCAGCTGCGTAGCGTTGGTTGGCATAATAGATGAGGTAGTTCTTGGAGTGGTGGTGATCTGCATGTTGAAGTTGCTCAATGGGTGTACTGGACTTGGTTCGGGAGGCACGGGCATTTTGTGGGCGGCAGCCATAACGTCATCGCTGGTTTGCTATTTGTACTGCTTCTCTTAAATGATTGAGTGGGATACGTGGAATGTTGCTGGGTAAAAAGGACGTCTTTTAAGGTCCACCCCTGCAGAGGGCAGGGTAGAATAAGTAAAACTTGTTCTTCTTTTTCTTTTTGTTGATTCGCCGGGACTCTCCCGGCCCGGGCCTTGTCCAAGAGGTGGCCCGGCCTTGGCTCCCTCAGACTAACGTCTGCCATGGGAGGAGGTACTTGGGACCAACGGTCTCCAGGCCTAGCCACATTCCCCGCCCTCACGGGGTAGTAAAACTTGCGATTTTGGCTTAAATAGCAACGTACTTCTTGCCGAATAGGACAAGCGATAATTTGTGTATGTAATAATTTCGCAAACATTATTCTGAACCTAACGAAAAAAATATATTTAATTGAGTTTCTTTATCATTAAATTATTGTAAACTTATCTAAAATGTCGCACTCTTTGTGTCTTCATGAACTATGCATTGTTGCATGATAGCAACAGATAGGAAGGGAAACTATCTGAGGCAATGCAGAAGGTATCAGTGGCAACCCATGTCAGAGTGAGGGCCACCACCGACCCCAACACCTACTTCCTGTCCCCTCACAGAGGCCTACAGAAAGCAAGTTACAGAATTTTAATGAAATACGGTAGTCAGCCCAAAAGTTCATCTAATCAATATCAGCTGATCTATTACCATTTGGAATCGTTCATACAGCCAGACACTCAAGCTATATGTAGCATTGCATTATTATACGAATCAGATTAAGTAGGTATCAAGCAATACTACCTATCACATGCTCAAGAATGTTCCATAAGAGCAAGCACGGAAGGGACTCTACAAATATCTCTACATATTTACCTACTTCCAACATATTTACCTATCCTGCTCCATGACAATAACACTGTCTCTTAACACTAGGACCCCAGAGGCGATAAGTTAATTTACACGGTCTCTCAAGGACGTCATAAGAAACTCATATAGGATATTATGTGAGTTGTAGTCACATAAACTTGTGTACTGTACTTATATGTTGGATCTAAGCAGATTTACTTACAAATACTATGGAGTTCCCATTTACGGCACTGCCAAAAGCGGAACACAATCTCTGACTGGCGAAACATGTGGAACAGTCTATCATAGTCTATCACAGTCTATCACAGTCTATCATAGTCTATCATAGTCTATCACAGTCTATCACAGTCTATCATAGTCTACCCCAGAACACGAAACTAGAGTCACTGAGCGTAAACACAGACGTGGTCTTCCCTACACCCACCTAAAGTTATGTTAAACCTACCGATATTCTCTATGCACTGTGACCCGGTCAGGGGATATTCCAGAAGGGCGAAACGTGTAGGAAAGGTGTGAAGAACATTGGTCTAACGTCACCAAATCCGGGGATTTTTCATACCATCCTTGCTTAAAACTATGCACAGTTGACTCTGCTAAACAAGTGTTGAGTTTCTACATTCCATCACTTGAAATATATATGGCATTCGTATCATGTTTGATGAGAGAGGATTCAATTATGTTCCTTACCATACCGGAACTATTGCCCTCCCCAGCGGACGATTGCAAGTAAAAATGTGATTAAAGATTGCATTTGAGCCTTCCATAACCTTGTACTGATGTTGAGCTAAGCTGGTTTAACTGTCTGCCTGACGTACAAAAGAGAGCACAGTGTGCATAGGACGTTGTTAATACCACCAACAATGTTGGATAGTGCATTGTTAATCAACTTCAGTTCACTGTCATGATGTACTTAAGGAAAATATTTTTTGAGCTGTTTTAATGTATTACACAGGCTGGTCGTATCCTCTTTATAAGGTAAAACGAGTGTATCTTCCTGGAAGGCACTTCCCTAGGTTCAGGCCTGTAGAAAGTCTTCTTGGCTGCCAGTAACGCCGTCTCAATAAAATCCCTGGGATATCTCAGTTTAGTGGCTATTTTGAATATCTTATTAATTTCATCATCCAAATATTCTGGGCTACAAATATGTAAAGCTCTCAAGAACATTGTAAGGAAAATACTTCTTTTAAACCTAGATTCATGATTGGAATAATAATGAATGTATAATGACTCATTAGTTGACTTCCTTTATACTGAAAATTTAAATTTTCTGTGACCACGATTGGAATAGAACATCTAGGAAAGGCAATTTGTTGTCTGCTGGTCGATCACCATGCCCAGCCCTTCTAGGGCAGGGTAGGTGCCAAGGCTGGAGCTTGCTACCATCTGCGGCTCGCAAGCCTGCCCTTCCCGTCAGCCTCCTTGAGGCGGGGAAGGTGGCAGACCAGAGGGGCCTAGCAACTATCTACCTACGTGCTTGTGGGCGAATATGGCTAGGCCTGGGACCAGTTGGTCCCTCTGCTGAGGGGTACCCCCTCCCATGGGAGACTTAGGTCTCTGCTACTCCCACGCCAGGGAGCCGGAGCCGGGTCGCCATCTGGTAAAGACCCGGGCCGGGAGAATTCCCGGTGAATCAACACCTCCTCCTCCTCCTGTTGTCTGCTTCATGATTGTAAACATAACTGAGGATACTAAATAATTGAGTCTAGGAAGGAACTCATTAATATCGCGATGTCTAGGCCACAGACACAGAACATAGTCCACATATCAGAACCACTTTGCTTTACTAGGGAGGATCTTTAAGGGTTCTAGTTTCATAGAATCCCATATACAAGTTGCTGAGTAATGGAGTAAGTTTAACGTCGATACATGACACTTCCCTACAGGGGAACCGATGCCGGGTCGCCAAATTGGAAGAGACCCGGGCCGGGATCCATACCGGCAGATCATATAGAATAGAATAGAATGGAGTAAGTGGATTTCCTATGGCAATGCCAGTCCGTCACGCAAAGCTTAATAAGTTCAATAATTATGTTGTACAAGAAAGGTATACAATACCGACAATACCAATAATTATGTTGGTGAGGTATGGAGAAGTTTTTAGTTGCTCTTCTAGATACGTAAGCAAATCAGGGACAGGGACTTTAGTAAACAGTGCTGTGACATCAAAACTCACAAGAGAAAAGTCATGTGATACATTTAATTTCTGAAGCCTCTCTGTAAGGTCAACATTATTTTTAATATGAGCATATGAAATCTTTCCGACCATGGGAGTTAGCAGTTTAAGGTCCTGTGTCTTGGTCTTACCATTAAGGTCCTGTGCGGTCTTACCATTAAGGTCCGTGTCTTGGTCTTACCATTAAGGTCCTGTGTCTTGGTCTTACCATTAAGGTCCTGTGTCTTGGTCTTACCATTAAGGTCCTGTGTCTTGGTCTTACCATTAAGGTCCTGTGTCTTGGTCTTACCATTAAGGTCCTGTGTCTTGGTCTTACCATTAAGGTCCTGTGTCTTGGTAATAGTTTACATCGTCTGTAAAATTCCTTTAAAACAAAACATTTTAATAGCAATAATTAAGATGACACCATTGTATTATGACCCACGCATTCCGTTTTCTTCATTCTGTGTCTTTGCGTTTCCAGTTTTTTCTGGTCTGTACCTCAAGAAGTGGCCCAGAATGTGCCACAAGGATCAGTATTATTTAAGCTAAAACCTTGGCTAGCTTTAAATTTAAGTTATATATCTAACCATCTATCAAATATAGTGGTGAGGATAATGGTCAGGTGATGAGGGTGATGGACTGGTGATGAGGGTGATGGTCTGGTGTTGAGGGTGATGGACTGGTGGTGAGGGTGATGGACTGGTGATAAGGGTGATGGACTGGTAGTGAGAGTGATGGATTGGTGGTGAGACTGATGGTCTGGTGGTGAGGCTGATGGTCTAGTGGTGAGGCTCATGGTCTGGTGGTGAGGGTGATGGACTGGGGATGAGGGTGATGGTCTGTTGGTGAGGGTTATGCTCTGTGGTGAGGGTAATGGCCTGGTGGAGAGGGTGATGGACTGGTGGTGGGGGTGATGAACTGGTAATGAGGGAGATGGACTGGGGGGTGAGGGTGATAAACTAGTGGTGAGGGTGATGGTCTGGAGGTGAGGGTGATGATCAGGTGGTGAGGGTGATGGAATGGTGGAGAGGGTGATGGACTGCTGGAGAGAGTGAAGGACTGGTGGTGAGTGTGATGGACTGGTGGTGACGGTGATGGACTAGTGGTGAGGTTGATGGACTTGTGGTGAGGGTGAATGACTGGTGGTGAAGGTGATGGAATAGTCGTGAGGGTGATGGACTGGTGGTGAGGGAGAAGGACTGGTGCTGAGGTGATGGATTAGGGGTGGAGTGATGGTTTGGTGGTGAGGGCGATGAACTGGTGGTGAGGGTGATGAACTGGTGGTGAAGGTGATGAACTGATGGTGTGGGTGTTGGACTGCTGGTGAGGGTGATGGATTGGTGGTGAGGGTGATAGACTGGTGGTGAGGGTGATGGATTGGTGACGAGGGGGATGTACTGGGGGTGAGGGTGATGCATTGGTTGTGAGGGTGATGGTGATGGACTGGTGGTGAGGGTGAAGGATTGGTGGTGAGGATGATAGTGGTGGTGGTGAGGGTGATGAACTGGTGGTGAGGGTAATGGTGATGGACTGGTGGTGAGGGTGATGAACTGGTGGTGAGGGTGATCGACTGGTGGTGAGGGTGATCGACTGGTGGTGAGGGTGAAGAACTGGTGGTGAGGGTGATTGACTGGTAGTGAGGGTGATGGACTGGTGGTGAGTGTGATGGACTGGTGGCGAGGGTGATGAACTGTTAGTGAGAGTGACGGTCTTGTGGTGAGAGTGACTGACTGGTGGTGAGGGTGATGGACTTTTAGTGAGGGTGAAAGACTGATGGTGAGGGTGATGGACTGGTGGTGAGGGTAATGGATTGGTCGTGCGGGTGATGGTGTTGGACTGGTGGTGAGGGTGATGGACTGGTGGTGACGGTGATGGACTGGTGGTGAGGGTGTTGGACTGGTGGTGACGGTGATGGACTTGTGGTGAGAGTGTTGGACTGGTGGTGAGGGTGATGGACTTGTGATGAGGGTGATGGATCGGTGGTGAGGGTGATGGAATAGTGGTGAGGGTGATGGAATAGTGGTGAGGGTGATGGAATGGTGGTGAGGGTGATGGAATGGTGGTGAGGGGTGAAGGAATGGAAGTTCTTGAAGGTCTTGAAGGTCTCAAGTTCTTGAAATTCTTGAAGTTCTGAAAGGGAAGATCATTAAGTTATGAATGCCCACTCAGGTCCGTGTCTTCAGGTGTCCATCCTTGCCCTCAGATATTCACCACTCACCACTTCCCTGAGGTCACCAACACAAGGATTGAAACAACCCAAGGACCAGACAACAACACAACACAAGGACCAGACAACAACACGAGGACAGGACAACAACAGAAGGACAAGACAACAACCCATCAGAACAACGAGAACAGTTAGATGTTATTACTGGGGAGGACACGCGAAATCTGCGCCCAGTAGTAACATCCTCCTGGGAAAAACCACGACCGTATACTACCTAGATGAGAGACGTCGCTCACCCAGTTAGCCCACCAAGCCCTGGCCACTTAGTAAAAATTTCAAACTTCTATTTATATTTCATATTACATCTATATTAATTATTAATTTATTCGATTATTTAGCTGTGTGAGTGTATCTTCAACGTTTTTGGTGTATAGATTAGTGTCCATTAGTAAACCTATATGTTTTCATGTATGTGGAAAATATTGGGTATTTTCCCGAAAGGTTTATACTCGATAGCCTTTCTAATGTGAATATTCTTAATGTGGCTGTTGGTTCGTATTTTTCTTGAGATGAAGAGAGAACCATGGCTACGGTGGCGTGGGTACGCCGTGCTGGGTCAAATGAAGTCGCCCAGGGAGTCTGTCTCATGGGATAAGCGAATGGAGGTGAACGATGGGAGAGCTCTGGATATAAAGGAGATGGAAATCGGCGTTTACAACGACCAAATCGCGGTTAATGGTCTCTCTTCACAATATATATATATATGTGTGTGTGTGTGTGTGTGTGTGTGTGTACTCACCTAGTTGTACTCACCTAGTTGTGGTTGCAGGGGTCGAGTCAAAGCTCCTGGCCCCGCCTCTTCACTGGCCGCTACTGGGTCACTCTCCCTGCGCCATGAGCTTTATCATACCTCTGCTTAAAGCTATGTATAGAGCCTGCTTTATCATACCTCTGCTTAAAGCTATGTATGAGCCTGCTGTGTGTGTGTGTGTGTGTGTGTGTGTACTCACCTAATTGTACTCACCTAATTGTGGTTGCAGGGGTCGAGACTCAGCTCCTGGCCCCGCCTCTTCGCTGTCCGCTACTGGGTCTCTGCTCTCCCTGCTCCATGAGCTCTATCATACCTCGTCTTAAAACTATGTATGGTTCCTGCCTCCACTATATCTTTCTCTAGACTATTCCACGTGTGTGTGTGTGTGTGTGTGTGTGTGTGTGTGTGTGTGTGTGTGTGTGTACTCACCTAGTTGTGGTTGCAGGGGTCGAGTCAAAGCTCCTGGCCCCGCCCCGCCCCGTGTGTGTGTGTGTGTGTGTGTGTGTGTGTGTGTGTGTGTGTGTGTGTGGGGAATTAAGAGATTACCTGTCTGGGCTTCACCGCCACTTACAACAACCTTGCTTCCTTGACCCTGACCACCACGCTGCCTTGACCCTGACTACTACGCTACCTTGACCCTGACAACCACACTACCTTGACCCTGACAACCACGTTACCTTGACTCTAACCACCATGCTGCCTAGACCCTAACCACCACGCTACCTTGACCCTGACAACCACGCTACCTTGACCCTAACCACCACGCTGCCTTGACCCTGACCACCACGCTACCTTGACCCTGACAACCACGCTACCTTGACCCTAACCACCACGCTACCTTGACCCTGACAACCACGCTACCTTGACCCTGACCACCACGCTACCTTGACCCTGACCACCACGCTACCTTGACCCTGACCACCACGCTACCTTGACCCTGACCACCACGCTACCTTGACCCAGACCACTACACTGCCTTGACCCTGACCACCACGCTACCTTGACCCTGACCACCACGCTACCTTGACCCTGACCACAACACTACCTTGACCCTGACCACCACGCTACCTTGACCCTGACAACCACGCTACCTTGACCCAGACCACTACACTGCCTTGACCCTGACCACCACGCTACCTTGACCCTGACCACCATGCTGCCTTGACCCTAACCACCACGCTACCTTGACCCTGACAACCACGCTACCTTGACCCTGACCACAACGCTACCTTGACCCTGACCACCACGCTACCTTGACCCTGACCACCACGCTACCTTGACCCAGACCACTACAATGCCTTGACCCTGAAACACGCACCTTGACCATGACCACCACGCTACCTTGCCCGGACCACCACGCTACCTTGCCCCTGACCACCACTCTACCTTGACCCTGACCATTACGCTCCCATGACCCTGACCACCACGCTACCTTGACCCTGACCACCACGCTGCCTTGACCCTGACCACCACGCTACTTTGACCATGACCAAAACGCTACCTTGACCCTGACCACCACGCTACCTTGACCCTGACCACCACGCTAATTTGACCCTGACCACCACGCTACCTTGACCCTGACCACCACGCTACATTGACCCTGACAACCATGCTACCTTGACCTTGCCCTGACCACCACGCCTTGACCCTGACAACCTTGCTTCCTTGACCCTGACCACCACGCTGCCTTGACCCTGACTACTACGCTACCTTGACCGACAACCACCTACCTTGACCCTGACAACCACGTTACCTTGACCCTAACCACCACGCTGCCTTGACCTTAACCACCACGCTACCTTGACCCCAACCACGCTACCGCCCGCCAACGCTACCTTGACCCTGACCACCACGCTACCTTGACCCTGACCACCTCGCTACCTTGACCCAGACCACACACTGCCTTGACCCTGACCACCACGCTACCTTGCCCTGACCACCACGCTACCTTGACCCTGACCACCACTTCTTGACCCGCATTACGCTCCCATGACCCTGACAACCACGCTACCTTGACCCTGACCACCACGCTACTTTGACCCTGACCACCACGCTACCTTGACCCTGACCACCACGCTACCTTGACCCTGACTACTACGCTACCTTGACCCTGACAACCACGCTACCTTGACCCCACAACCACGTTACCTTGACCCTGACCACCACCTGCCTTGACCTTAACCACCACGCACCTTGACCCTGACAACCACGCTACCTTGACCCTGACCACAACGCTACCTTGACCCTGACCACCACGCTACCTTGACCCTGACCACCTCGCTACCTTGACCCAGACCACTACACTGCCTTGACCCTGACAACCACGCTACCTTGACCCTGACCACCACGCTACCTTGACCCTGACCACCACGCTACCTTGACCCTGACCACCACTCTACCTTGACCCTGACCATTACGCTCCCATGACCCTGACAACCACGCTACCTTGACCCTGACCACCACGCTACGTTGACCCTGACCACCACGCTACCTTGACCCTGACCACCACGCTACCTTGACCCTGACCACCACGCTTCTGACCCTGACCACCACGCTACCTTGACCCTGACCACCACTCTACCTTGACCCTGACCATTACGCTCCCATGACCCTGACAACCACGCTACCTTGACCCTGACCACCACGCTACTTTGACCCTGACCACCACGCTACCTTGACCCTGACCACCACGCTACCTTGACCCTGACCACCACCTTTACCCTGCCAAAACGCACATGACCCTGACAACCACGCTACCTTGACCTTGACCCTGACCACCAATCTACCTTGACCCGACAACCTTGCTTCCTTGACCCTGACCACCACGCTGCCTTGACCCCACTCTACGCTACCTTGATCCTGACAACCACGCTACCTTGACCCTGACAACCACGTTACCTTGACCCTAACCACCACGCTGCCTTGACCCTAACCACCACGCTACCTTTACCCTGACAACCACGCTACCTTGACCCTGACCACAACGCTACCTTGACCCGACCACCACGCTACCTTGACCCGCCACCACGCTACCTTGACCCACCAACACTGCCTTGACCCTGACAACTACGCTACCTTGACCCTGACTACCACGCTACCTTGACCCTGGCCACCATGCTATTGACCCAGACCACTACACCCTTGACCCGACAACCACGCTACTTTGACCCTGACTACCACCTCCTTGACCCTGACAACAACGCCACCTTGACCCTGACTACCATGACCTTGACCCCCACCTAACCCTTCGACTTACAACCACCTACCTTCACCCTGACCACCACATCCTTGACCCTGACCACCCGCACCTTGACCCTAACCACCACGCTACCTTGACCCTGACCACCACGCTACCTTCACCTAACCACCCACTGCCTTGACCCTGACCACCCACTCCTTGACCCTGACCACCACGCTACCTTGACCCTAACCACCCGCTACCTTGACCCTGACCACCACGCTACCTTCACCCTAACCACCACACTGCTTGACCCTGACCACCACGCCACCTGACCCTGACAACCATGTACCTGACCCTGACAACCACGCCACTTTGACCGAAACCACGGTACCGACCCTGACAACCTCGCTACCTTGACCCTGACCACCATGCCTTGACCCTGACCACCATGCTACCTTGACCCTGACAACCACGCTACCGCCCACAACACGTTACCTTGACCCTAACCACTCGCTGCCTTGAACCTAACCACCACACACCCACCCAACCCACGCTACCTTGACCCTGACCCCACGCTCCTTGACCCACCACCACGCTACCATGACCCTGACCACACGCTACCTTGACCCTGACTACCACGCTACCTTGACCCTGGCCACCACGCTACCTTGACCCTGACTACCACCCAACCTTGACCCGACCACCACACTGCCTTGACCCTACAACTACGCTACCTTGACCCACAACCACGCTACCTTGACCCTGACTACCCGTACCGACCCACAACCACCTACCTTGACCCTGACCACCACGCTACCTTGACCCTGACCACACGCACCTTGACCCTGACTACCCACTGCCGCCCACAACCCGCTACCTTGACCTGGCCACCACACTACCTTGACCCTGACTACCACGTTACCTTGTTAAGTCTCTATAATATATTTTTTGCCACTACAGTGGCAATAATTATTATATGCTAATATTTAAGGATTTAAAATGAGCAACTTTGTAACCAATATTTATTATTATCTTAAATATTACTAAGTTTAAAAAGTTAAATAAAAAATAATTTATATATTAGTACAGCACAATTCTAGAAAAAAATTACATTTTTTTCGGTATATATGGAAAATAGTGATGCATTGTGTTTTTTATTGCTCTTATCCATCAGGTTGTCAAGTTATACGGAAACGTTACTTTTCCTTTTCGTATAATATAAGCAAATGAAAAGGTTATATTACCAATTAAAATGCTGACCTTATATTGAATTAAATGTTAAATCTAATATATTTTTTCATTTTCAGATTATTAATATGTCTAGAGGCTGCAAAATTCAAGAATATTTGATAGTTCGGGAATTAACCTTAATTCCAGGAAACATTCCCTTTATTGAAGCCTGCCTGTGCTTATTTTGGCTGCAAACTTGGAGACCAGGACAAACCATTTGCACCACACAAAGCTTAAGAGTTATGAGTCAAATGTGGTTAGTTGGAAAACTTAAATTATGCCTTTGGAGACCAATGGTATGGAGGGGCAGATGAACCAATGATGACGCTCTTTTGTATGACAAAGTAGCTGGATTCAACAAGAAGACTAAAAGATGTAATATACCCAAATATTCCTTCAGAATAAGCTGTTCCAACTCGAAGAATTTGTCCTATGCCACCTGAGCATGGCAAATTTCACAGAGTCTGATACCAGTGATTTAAGGAGATGGAAGTAGACAGAACCACCAACAAAAATTAGATCCCAAACCCTTCAACCAAGTTGAGCTCAATGACTTGGTGAGAGACATTAACCTTCAAAGAAAGTGCACAGTTACTTGGCTCTAACTGGAAACAGGCTTTAGCCCTGGAAAACATTCCGTTGTACCAAAGTGAATTCTCTGTTCTTTGACAAAAAAGGAATCTTTAGATTTCTTTCAAAATTTCTGGCCTTATTGAACAATGGGCATGTCAAGGTGGATAACCAAGATTTCTGTTTTCTGTGTCTTTGGGATATAGGGCAGACAGCCAGCACTTTGAACAAAAAGACTGGCCACCAAGAACCAGCATAAATCACAAAGAAAACGTCCACTGTGACCCAAGAAAATTCTGCTGGCACCCCAAAAATTGGGAATAAAAATTGGTGAAGGCCTTGAACAATAATGGAACTGCTTTAAGACCTGGAGTCAAAGTTTTGTATAAGTGAAGGGTAAATAAAGGCAGGAATTTGTTGGCCCTCAGATTGGGAATTGATGAAGGACAAGCATTTTGATGAAGTATAAACAACCCCACATATAAAAAGAGGAGTTACGACGACGTTTGGTCCGATTACCATTTAAAGTCACACTAACAAGGACGAATCAATCAATCGAATAATCGAATGTTCAGGTGATAAGGGATGAGGGGGGAGGTACAGACGAAGAAAGGTGGAGAGGAGTCTTCTTAGTCGGAAATAGAGCCAGGGCTTAACCCAGGAAGGCGATCGTGGGGGACTTGAGCAAATACGGCCTCCTGTTGAGAGACTTCTGTGGGGTGAGGGGGAGGAGGGCCGAAGGAGAGGGTGTAAGTTGAGGGGCTTAACCCAGGTAAGGGAAACAAAGGAAGAGGGGATAGGAGGAGAGGGGAGGCCAGAAAGGGTGGAGGGGTTAATGGAGGGGAGTAGTGGTAGGGTGTAGGTAGTAGTGGGTGGAGTAGTCATATTTAGGAAAGGGACTCAAAAGCTAGGGCCCACATAGGGTGGACAACATTGTTAAATACCCCAAACTTTAGGGCACCCTGACCAACCTGATTTTCCCCTTCTATCTCTTCCCCTTCTCCTCTTTTCCTTTTTTCTGTGTTTTCTTTCTTTTCTTTCCCTTTTTTTCCTTTTTTTATTTTTTTCCCTCTGTGTTGTTGTCCACCCTATGTGGGAGTTCATTGCAGTGCCCTTTCCAGAATATGACTGACTCAACAAACACACTATACACACCACTACCACTATACCTCCATTATAACCCCTCCACCATTTTCTTGTCCCTTCCTGTCTGCCTTAAAATCCCTCTTCCTGTCCTGTGTGTTTGCTGCCAAATGTCCCACTTGAAAGACATTATGAAGAAGATCAAGAACAGCACAGAAAAGTCATCTACAAAATCACCCACCCCATTGCAACAAAACTACAAGCTACCACAACAAAAATTTCTGCTTCTAAACCACAAAACCAACATCGACCGCCAGTGACCCACCACCCTCTGAGGTTTATGTCATTGCAAAGTTGCT
>WNWK01035000.1:0-20078 GCA_009830355.1 Cherax destructor | reverse complement strand
AAACCTAAGAATAGCGTTCCAATACCTCACTAAGGAATCATTCAAGACTCTGTATACCATATACGTCAGGCCCATACTGGAGTATGCAGCACCGGTTTTGGAACCCACACCTGGTCAAGCACGTCAAGAAATTAGAGAAAGTGCAAAGGTTTGCAACAAGACTAGTCCCAGAGCTAAGGGATTGTCCTACGAAGAAGTTAAGGGAAATCGGCCTGACGACACTAGAGGACAGGAGGGTTAGGGAGACATGATAACGACATATAAAATACTGCGAGGAATAGATAAGGTGGACAGAGACAAGATGTTCCAGAGAGGGGACACAGAAACAAGGGGTCATAATTGGTTGAAGACTCCTGAGTCAAAGGATGTTAGGAAGTATTTCTTCAGTCATAGAGTTGTCAGGAAGTGGAATGGCTTGGGAAAGCGACATAGTGGAGGCAGGAACCATACATAGTTTTAAGACTAGGTTTGATAAAGCTCATGGAGCAGGGAGAGAGAGGACCTAGTAGCAATCAGTGAAGAGGCGGGGCCAGGAGCTATGACTGACCCCTGCAACCACAAATAGGTGAGTACAAATAGGTGAGTACAGCTTCACGCACGGAGGGCCTGGGTTCAATTCCCGGCGGGGCCGAAACATTTCGAAGTGTTTCGTTACACACACACATACATACAACAGGCCTAGTGTCTAATCGACATGTGCCTAGGACAAAATGGTAACTAACACACACACATATCTCCGTGGATCCTTAGAGAGGGAGCAGAGATGCTGTGTGTGCCACTAACAACAATCTTCAACACATCCATTGAAACTGGGCAACTACCTGAGGTATGAAAGACGGCAAATGTAGTCTCAATTTTTAAGAAAGGAGACTTACACCAGGCAATAAACTACAGACCAGTGTCACTGACGTGTATAGTATGCAGAGTCATGAAGATTATCAGGAGGAGTGGTGGAGCACCTAGAAAGCACAAACATAAACGACAACCATCACGGTTTCAGGGAAGGAAAATCCTGTGTCACAACCCTTCTAGAGTTTTATGACAAAACAAAGAAAGACACGAGAGAAAGGGTAAATTGCATTTTCTGGACTACAAGAAGGCCTTCGACACATTTTCTCACAAGAGATTAGTGCAAAAGCTAGAGGATCGGGCACGCATAACAGGGAAGGCACTGCAGTGGATCAGAGAATACCTGACAGGAGCCAACAACGAGTCATGTTACGTGACGAGGTGTCAGAGGACGCCTGTGACGAGTGGGGTTCCACAGGGGTCAGTCCTAGAACCAGTGCTGTGTTTGGTATATGTGAATGACATGACGGAAGGGATAGACTCAGAAGTGTCCCTGTTTACAGATGATGTGAAGTTAATGAGGAGAATTAAATCGGATGAGGATCAGGCAGGACTACAAAGAGACCTGGACAGGTTGCAAGCCTCGTCCAGCAACTGGCTCCTCGAATTTAACCCTGCCAAAGGCAAAGTCATGAAGATCGGGGAAGGGCAAAGAAGACCGCAGAAAGAGTATAGGCTAGGTGGCCAAAGATTGCAAACCTTCCTTAAGGTAAAGGATCTTTTGGTGAGTATAATACCGAGCACATTTCCTGAGGCGCACATCAATCAGATAACTGCTGCAGCATATGAGCCCCTGGCAAACCTAAGAATGGCGTTCCGATACCTCAATAAGGAATCGTTCAATATTCTGTACATCGTGTATGTTAGGCCCATATTGGAGTATGCGGCACCAGTTTGGGACCCACACCTGGCCAAGCACGTCAAGAAATTAGAGAAAGTGCAAAGATTTGCAACAAGACTAGTCCCAGAGCTAAAGGTAATGTCCTAAGAAGAAAGGTTAAGGGAAATCGGCCTGACGACACTGGAGGACAGGAGGGTTAGGTAAGATATGATAAAGACATATAAATTACTGCGAGGAATTGACAAGGTGGACAGATACAGGATGTTCCAGAGATAGGACACAGAAACAAGGGGTCACAACTGGAAGTTGAAGACTCAGATGAGCCAAAGAGATGTTAGGAAGTATTTTTTCAGTCATAGAGTTGTCAAGAAGTGGAATAGTCCGGTAAGTGACGTAGTGTAGACAGGAACCATACATAGTTTTAAGACGAGGTTTGATAAAGCTCATAGAGCAGGGTTAAAGAGGACCCAGTAACGACCAGTGAAGAGGCGGGGCCAGGAGCTGTGACTCGATCCCTGCAACAACAACTAGGTGAGTACACACACACACATATATACATATGAGAGGGGTGTTGGAGTGTAACATAAGGGAGAGTGAGATATAGAAGACAGCGGAATAGGACTTTTTATTGACTTAAGGAAAGCTTTTGACACAGTAAACCACGGCATCCTACTCCACAAACTTGACCACTATGGAATAAGAGGTCATGCACTAGCATACCTCAAATCCTACCTCACTAATAGGTACCAGTATGTCACTATTAAAGACACATCCTCCACGACACTACCACTAGACACCGGCGTACCGCAGGGAAGTGTCCTTGGTCCCCTGCTCTTCCTCTTATACATCAATGATCTTCCCAATGTATCACAACACTTGAAACCAATACTCTTTGCTGACGATACAACTTATGTCATCTCCCACACAAACCTTGCCACGCTTAACACCATTGTTAACGACGAATTAATAAAAATAGCAACATGGATGACTGCCAATAAACTTACACTCAACACTGATAAGACCTTCTATATTATGTTTGGCAACAGAACAGATGATCCACAATTAAACATTAAGATCAACTCTACACCTATTGCTAGACATAACGAGGGCAAGTTCCTGGGCCTTCACCTTGACAGCAGCCTGAAATTCAGCACCCATATCCAACACATAACAAATAAAGTGTCCAAAACTGTGGGGATCCTCTCTAAGATACGGTATTATGTACCACAATCAGCCCTACTCACACTATACTACTCACTCATCTATCCTACCTCACATATGCCATTTGTGCATGGGGATCAACAGCAATTACCCACCTAAAGCCAATAATACCCAACAAAAAGCCGCAGTAAGAATTATCACACAATCCAACGCTAGGCAGCACACCCCCACTCTTCAAAGACCTAAACCTACTCACTGTCCAGAACATCCATACTTACTACTCTGCTATCTACATCTATAGAACCATTAATTCCAACTTTAACCCTGAGCTAAAACACTTTCTTGACAGTTGTGACAGGACCCATAGACATAATACCAGACATAAACATCTCTTTGACATTCCCCGTGTCCGACTAAATCTATACAAAATTCAATGCGCATAAAAGGGCCTAAAATCTGGAACTCCCTGCCTGAAAACTCTAGAACTGCAGACACAACCTCCATTTTCAAAAGCACCGTTAAAAACATCTTATCTCACTTACGCACCCAACCGGTAGTTAACCATACGAAAACTACTTTATCTTGCACATATCCACAGCAAAATACACTTATTGATATCTGTGATTCTCCTTAATTTGCACATTACTAACCACAGCAAAATACACTTATTGATATCTGTGATTCCCTTAATTTGCACAGTTCCAACCAAAATTCTAATACAACTATTGCTCCATAATACTTAAGCTAGTCATAAGTTTGCCTAAGATACTCCAATATAGAATCTATATTATGCCAATATATCACCTTTATCATTAATATATAAACTAATTGCTAACTTTTTATACTAATTGTTAAATTCTCAATGTTTAAATTCCAGTACCTAAATTTTGTAAACCTAACCTTACAATCTGTATATCCATTGTATAGCTATTGAGTAAGACCTATCATAAGACTGCCTGAAAAGCCTAGGCATACCTAGGCATATTATTGGCCATCTTGTAATATCAACTTTAATGTATAACTATAAGTACCCCCCACCTTGTATTACATGAAATAAAGGATTTGAATTTGAATTTGAATTTGAATGGAGGCAGGGGTGCTGGAGGTCACATACAGGGAGGTGAGAACAACACTGGATTGCCTCAAGGTGGCCACAACAGTTCACACTTTATGTTTTTGTTTCTCATTATTGAAGACAAGAAGTTTACTTCCTAGGAGTGAGGCTAGGCATGCTGCCTGCCTGGACTACCTTCTAGGAGTGACACTAGACATGCTACCTGCCTGGATTACTTCCTAGGAGTGAGGCTAGGCATGCTGCCTGCCTGAACTACCTTCTAGGAGTGACACTAGACATGCTGCCTGCCTGGATTACTTCCTAGGAGTGAGGCTAGACATGCTGCCTGCCTGGACTACCTTCTAGGAGTGACACTAGACATGCTGCCTGCCTGGATTACTTCCTAGGAGTGAGGCTAGACATGCTGCCTGCCTGAACTACCTTCTAGGAGTGACACTAGACATGCTGCCTGTCTGGATTATTATAATAAAAAAGAAGAAGCGCTAAACCACATTGTCTGCCTGGCAGCAAATGGTTAGTAGACAACAAACTATCGTTACATCTCGGGAAAACAGAAGCCATACTCTTTGGCACGAAATATAAACTGAGAAGGGTAAATAATTTTAATGTCCGGTGTAATGGGGAATCCATCACTTCAGTTTCTTCAGGAAAATATCTGGGAATCCCCTTTGACCCATGCATGTCAGGAGAATTGATAGGGAACAGTGTAGTAAAGAAAGCGAATGCCAGACTGAAGTTCCTCTACAGACAAGCACAGTGTCTACCTACTGAGGCTCGCAGGACCCTATGTCTAGCCCTTATACAATGTCATATGGACTACGCTTGCTCTTCATGGTACTCTGCCTTGACAAAAAAACTGAAAGATAAGCTGCAAATCACCCAGAACAAAATGGTAAGATTCATCCTGGGCCCAAGAGAGCATGTAGGCCAGGATGAATTACAACAATTGGATATGCTGAATATTGAAGACAGAGTAAAACAACTTAAATTGAATCAAGTTTATAAAAATTGCTCACAAACAGTGTCCAGAATATCTTGCTACCAATTTTGTCAAGGCTGGGAACCAAAGCAGTCATAGTACTAGGGGGAGAGAGCACAACGTTGTAGTACCCACAGTCAGTGGCCAGGCTTCAAACACCTTTTATTGTTCAGCAATAAAGGAATGGAACAGACTGCCTGCACATGTCAAAGCCAGTCATAGCATGAGTCAGTTCAAGAAGAGAGCCAAAATGTACCTAATGAATGTAGCGACAGAAAGGTACCTAATGAATGTAGCGACAGAAAGGGAGGAGAATGTTTTTTTATTTTTTTAGCTAACATACATGTAAATGTAAATAACTCTTTTTACCTTATTCCTAGTATATATTCTTTATAGTATAAAAACATATATCTCCTACAGTGTATAATATTAAGGTATTAAATGGACCCCAATGGAAATAAGTCACTCTGTCTGACTTTTTTGGGTTATCCTAGGTTTTCTACACATATGCTGCTATGTATGATAATCTATGTAACTGTATTTGTGTATACCTGAATAAACTTACTTACTTATTTACTTCCTAGGAGTGAGGCTAGACATGCTGCCTGCCTGGACTACTTCCTAGGAGTGAGGCTAGGTATACTGCCTGCCTGGACTACTTTCTAGGAGTGACACTAGACATGCTGCCTGCCTGGATTACTTCCTAGGAGTGAGGCTAGGCATGCTGCCTGCCTGGACTACTTTCTAGGAGTGACACTAGACATGCTGCCTGCCTGGATTACTTCCTAGGAGTGAGGCTAGGTATGCTGCCTGCCTGGACTACTTTCTAGGAGTGACACTAGACATGCTGCCTGCCTGGATTACTTCCTAGAAGTGAGGCTAGGCATGCTGCCTGCCTGGACTACTTTCTAGGAGTGACACTAGACATGCTGCCTGCCTGGATTACTTCCTAGGAGTGAGGCTAGGTATGCTGCCTGCCTGGACTACTTTCTAGGAGTGACACTAGACATGCTGCCTGCCTGGATTACTTCCTAGGAGTGAGGCTAGGCATGCTGCCTGCCTGGACTACTTTCTAGGAGTGACACTAGACATGCTGCCTGCCTGGATTACTTCCTAGGAGTGAGGCTAGGCATGCTGCCTGCCTGGACTACTTTCTAGGAGTGACACTAGACATGCTGCCTGCCTGGATTACTTCCTAGGAGTGAGGCTAGACATGCTGCCTGCCTGAACTACCTTCTAGGAGTGACACTAGACATGCTGCCTGCCTGGATTACTTCCTAGGAGTGAGGCTAGACATGCTGCCTGCCTGAACTACCTTCTAGGAGTGACACTAGACATGCTGCCTGCCTGGATTACTTCCTAGGAGTGAGGCTAGGTATGCTGCCTGCCTGGACTACCTTCTAGGAGTGACACTAGACATGCTGCCTGCCTGGATTACTTCCTAGGAGTGAGGCTAGACATGCTGCCTGCCTGAACTACCTTCTAGGAGTGACACTAGACATGCTGCCTGCCTGGATTACTTCCTAGGAGTGAGGCTAGGTATGCTGCCTGCCTGGACTACCTTCTAGGAGTGACACTAGACATGCTGCCTGCCTGGATTACTTCCTAGGAGTGAGGCTAGGTATGCTGCCTGCCTGGACTACCTTCTAGGAGTGACACTAGACATGCTGCCTGCCTGGATTACTTCCTAGGAGTGAGGTTAGGCATGCTGCCTGCCTGAATCCTAGGAGTGAGGCTAGGCATGCTGCCTGCCTGGACTACCTTCTAGGAGTGACACTAGACATGCTGCCTGCCTGGACTACCTTCTAGGAGTGACACTAGACATGCTGCCTGCCTGGACTACCTTCTAGGAGTGACACTAGACATGCTGCCTGCCTGGACTACCTTCTAGGAGTGACACTAGACATGCTGCCTGCCTGGACTACCTTCTAGGAGTGACACTAGACATGCTGCCTGCCTGGACTACCTTCTAGGAGTGACACTAGACATGCTGCCTGCCTGGACTACCTTCTAGGAGTGACACTAGACATGCTGCCTGCCTGGACTACCCTCTAGGAGTGACACTAGACATGCTGCCTCACTCAGTACAGTTCTCGCAAGAGTTTATCAAAGGAAAAAAAAAGTCATTTAAAAAATATACATACGTACCTAAGAATATTGAAGATTGGAAAAAAATATTCTTACTTCTCGTAGGTGTAAATTAGAATGGTGATTCAGTGGGCATCATAGTGGCCCACTGCTTGCGTTCCAGGACACTGACGTCCTTGCGCAAGTACCTTCAAGAACTTCCTTGTTACTCTTATGTCCTGTTGTACACTCCCTCTATCCACACAACACTCACTCACTCACTCTCTCTCTCTCTCTCCTCTCTCTCTCTCTCTCTCTCTCTCTCTCTCTCTCTCTCTCTCGTATCGATTTCCACAATAGGTTTTGTCATGCACTGTAACTATTGTACTTGAACATAATATTGGGTCATCATATTGTTCAGGTTTTTATTGAACCTTCGCCTGCCTTCACACACTCTTGTAAACCTCCAGAGTGTACACTGAGTGTAAACCTCCAGAGTGTACAGATTGTAAACCTCCAGAGTGTACAGTGAGTACAAAGAAGGATAGGCTCTGTCATTTTACAGTAGTGTGCAGATTAATTGGGACATGAGTAAATTTTATGTTTATCTCAAAATATGTCTTAGTCTCCGGCTTAATTAATGAAGTTCGGGGGTCTTTTATTTTCAGAAGAGATTGCTACCGACTTCTGGTAACCATCCAGCTGTGGTGTTATCTTGCGACTCTCGTCAGTGCTACAACAGCTGTTGTTCTGTATGGTTATTTCTGCAAGTTTGCTCCGTGAGTGAATGTGGTTTCGCCAAATTCTTCCCTTCATGATTACTTCCGAATTTCATGATGGATGTTGCACGTAGGAAGCATGCAAGTATTGTAGGTCTTAGAAAACATGCCGATTTGAGTATCAGATCGCCGAAAATCTGTGCCTAGTAAAGTCAACTGTTGGTTGGATTCTGAAGAGAGGTGATGACACTGATGATTGTGGAGTGCTGCATCGAGGACGATGTGGAAGAAAACGCAAGACAACACCTTACGATGACAAGGTTATCATAAGAAATAGTGTCAAGGAGCCCAAGAAAACCAGCAAAAATCTACAGAGATTTGGCTTCAGTTGCGTAAATATTGATTCCTCAACTGTTGACGAAGGCTCCTCGACGTTGGCAGAACTGCCAGAAAGCTGGTAAACAAACAATTATTGACTGCTTCTATGAAGAAAAATCGGCTGTGGTAGACACTTCTTCGTATGATACGGACGACCAATGGAAAAAAGTTAAATTTTAAGAGGAGGCGCATTTTGAAATACATGGTACAGATCAGTGGTAGTGAGACAAAAAAGGCGAACCTCTTCAGAATGGACACATTTAACAAGCGCTAAAACACGAATTGAGGAAGAAGTTTTGGGGTAGTTTTACTGTTAAAGGCCCTAGACGGCTCGTTATTGTTGAGGGAACGATGAACAGTGACAAATACAAGGCAATCCTGCCAACTTATTTGCTTCCCATTGTGGACAGAGGCTTTACTGATGGAGAAGGCATATTCCAACAGCATCTTGCTGCTGAAAAATGCTGACATTCTTCGAAGAGAGAAAGCTAAACGTTCTAAAATTGGCCTCAACCCAACTGAGAATCTACAGGCAATAACAAAACTCAGGATCGCGAAACAGGAGTGTTCAGCTGTCCAAAACCTATTGCTGCTGATATTAGCACCTGGTACCTAAAATGTGTTCAACATTGGTTGGACACATTTTGGCAAGCATGTAGCAAAGCTTATAAAAGCAAAGGGTAGTCAAATCTCTTATTAAATCAATTATCTGTCATATCATCGCCATGTATTTTTCAAATAAATATTAATTTTCTAAATAAATGTTTTACTTCATCACACTACTGTATGCTCACTACCCTGGAGGTACTACTGTCATGTGGTAGTAGGTTGGTAAACAGCAACCACCCAGGAAGGTACTACTGGCATGTGGTAGTAGGTTGGTAAACAGCAACCACCCAGGAAGGTACTACTGGCATGTGGTAGGAGGTTGGTAAACAGCAACCACCCAGGAAGGTACTACTGTCATGTGGTAGTAGGTTGGTAAATAGCAACCACCCAGGGAGGTACTACTGTCCTGTGGTAGTAGGTTGGTAAACAGCAACCACCCAGGGAGGTACTACTGTCCTGTGGTAGTAGGCTGGTAAACAGCAACCACCCAGGGAGGTACTACTGTCCTGTGGTAGTAGGTTGGTAAACAACAACCACCCAGGGAGATACTACTGTCCTGTGGTAGTAGGTTGGTAAACAACAACCAACCAGGGAGGTACTACTGTCCCGTTGTAGTAGGTTGGTAAACAGCAACCACTCAGGGAGGTACTACTGTCCTGTCGTAGTAGGTTGGTAAACAGCAACCGCCCAGGGAGGTACTACTGTCCTGTGGTAGTAGGTTGGTAAACAGCAACCACCCAGGGAGGTACTACTGTCCTGTGGTAGTAGGTTGGTAAACAGCAACTGCCCAGGGAGGTACTACTGTCCTGTGGTAGTAGGTTGGTAAACAGCAACCACCCAGGGAGGTACTACTGTCCTGTGGTAGTAGGTTGGTAAACAGCAACCACCCAGGGAGGTATTACTGTCCTGTGGTAGTAGGTTGGTAAACAGCAACCGTCCAGGAAGGTACTACTGTCCTGTGGAAGTAAGTTGGTAAACAGCAACCACCCAGGGAGGTATTACTGTCCTGTGGTAGTAGGTTGGTAAACAGCAACCACCCAGGGAGGTACTACTGTCCTGTGGTAGTAGGTTGGTAAATAGCAACCACCCATGGAGGTACTACTGTCCTGTGGTAGTAGGCTGGTAAACAGCAACCACCCAGGGAGGTACTACTGTCCTGTGGTAGTAGGTTGGTAAACAGCAACCACCCAGGGAGGTACTACTGTCCTATGGTAGTAGGTTGATAAACAGCAACCACCCAGGGAGATACTACTGTCCTGTGGTAGTAGGTTGGAAAACAGCAACCACCCAGGGAGGTACTACTGTCCTGTGGTAGTAGGTTTATAAACAGCAACCACCCAGGGAGGTATTACTGTCCTATGGTAGTAGGTTGATAAACAGCAACCGCCCAGGGAGATACTACTGTCCTGTGGTAGTAGGTTGGAAAACAGCAACCGCCCAGGGAGGTACTACTGTCCTGTGGTAGTAGGTTGATAAACAGCAACCACCCAGGGAAGTATTACTGTCCTGTGGTAGTAGGTTGGTAAACAGCAACCACCCAGGGAGGTACTACTGTCCTGTGGTAGTAGGTTGGTAGACAGCAACCGCCAAGGGAGGTACTACTGTCCTGTGGTAGTAGGCTGGTAAACAGCAACCAATCAGGGAGGTACCACTGTCCTGTGGTAGTAGGTTGGTAAACAGCAACCGCCCAGGAAGGTACTACTGTCCTGTGGAAGTAGGTTGGTAAACAGCAACCGCCCAGGGAGGTACTACTGTCCTGTGGTAGTAGGTTGGTAAACAGCAACCACCCAGGGAGGTACTACTGTCCTGTGGTAGTAGGTTGGTAAACAACAACCACCCAGGGAGGTACTACTGTCCTGTGGTAATAGGTTGATAAACAGCAACCACCCAGGTAGGTACTACTGTCCTGTGGTAGTAGGTTGATAAACAGCAACCACCCAGGGAGGTACTACTGTCCTATGGTAGTAGGTTGATAAACAGCAACCGCCCAGGTAGGTACTACTGTCCTATGGTAGTAGGTTGATAAACAGCAAGAACCCAGGAGGTTCTACTGTCCCGTGGTAGTAGGTTGATAAACAGCAACCACCCAGGGAGATACTACTGTCCTGTGGTAGTAAGTTGATAAACAGCAACCACCCAGGTAGGTACTACTGTCCTGTGGTAGTAGGTTGATAAACAGCAACCACCCAGGGAGGTACTACTGTCCTATTGTAGTAGGTTGGTAAACAGCAACCACCCAGGGAGATACTACTGTCCTGTGGTAGTAGGTTGGAAAACAGCAACCACCCAGGGAGGTACTACTGTCCTGTGGTAGTAGGTTGGTAGACAGCAACCGCCGAGGGAGGTACTACCGTCTTGTGGTAGTAGGTTGGTAGACAGCAACCGTCCTGGGAGGTACTACCGCTTTGTGGTAGTTGGTTGGTAGACAGCAGCCGCCCAGGGAGGTACTACTGTCCTGGGGTAGTTGGTTGGTAGACAGCAGCCGCCCAGGGAGGTACTACTGTCCTGGGGTAGTTGGTTGGTAGACAGCAACCACCCAGGGAGGTACTACCGTCTTGCCAAGTGAGTGTAAAACGAAAGCCTGTAATTGTTTTACATGATGGTAGGATTGTTGGTGTCTTTTCTGTCTCATAAACATGCAAGATTTCAGGTACGTCTTGCTACTTCTACTTACATTAGGTCACACTACACATTCATGTACAAGCTGAAGCTCCGCTTCACACGGCGAGGGTCTGGGTTCGATTCCTAGCTCGGGTGGAAACATTGGGCGTGTTTCTTTACACTGGTTGTCTATGTTCACCCATCAGTAAAATGGGTACCTGGGAGTTAGTCGACTGGTGTGGGTCGCATCCTGGGACAAGGACCTAATTTGCCCGAAATGCTCAGCATAACAAGGGACTTTCTATATAGTAGTATGTCATTGATGTCAGCTAGGCCTGTATACTTTGTACATGTACTTGTAGTAAAATAAAGATATTATTATTATTATTATATTATTATTATTATTATTATTATTATTATTATTATTATTATTATTATTATATATATATATATATTATACATTATACACACCCCTCTGGGTTTTCTTTTTTCTTACTAGTTCTTGTTTTTGTTTATTTCCTCTTATCTCCATGGGGAAGTGGAACAGAATTCTTCTCTGTAAGTCATCCGTGTCGTAAGAGGCGACTAAAATGCCGGGAGCAAGGCGCTAGTAACACTTGTATAAATTACTAAATTTAAAAGGAAACTTTTGTTTTTCTTTTTGGGCCACCCTGCCTCTGTGGGATACGGCCTGTTTGTTGATAGGAAGAATATATATATATATATATATATATATATATATATATATATATATATATATATATATATATATATATATATATATATATATATATACAGAAAAAGATTATGTGGAGTGAGGGTGGTGAGATGTGGGCGGTGGTGGGTAATGGTGGGCGGTGGTGGGTCGTAGTGGGCGGTGGTGGGTGGGGCAGCAAGCTTCACCTTGAACCGTGATCCATAATACCCCCACCTCCTCCCCATTCTTTGTCTGGCTATGCCCTCCTTTTATATTTTGTTTATTTATCCTTCTATCCGCCTCCTCCAGTTTGGTCTCGTCTGCTCCTTCACCCACTCTTCTTGTTTCTTTGCTTCCTGATTTTTTTTTTATCGTATACTCTCATTACTTGCTTTACAACCTGTCCAACAATATTCCTGTTTTCCTCATTCTTCCTTACTTCCTCATAATGCATTACTAAGCACTTTATCAACTTTTTCTCACTAAGTCCCGCGTCAGGATAAATATTACCTAGCCTAACCTTTCTTGCCTATCAAAATTGTTTAGGCTACTCACGAGGCTGTGTTCTATGTGACACTTTACGAGGCTGGAGCGACAACTGTTTATACCCATCATGTTGGATGGTTTACCTGTACTCTTGTAGTTTACCTGTGGTCGCTTCCGGAGGTCATCGCCCCCAGCCCTGTCCCAAGCCAGGCCTCCTGGTTGCTGGCATGATCCATCAAGCTGTTAGTGCCCGACACCCACAGTCCAACGTATGCACCACAATCCGACTGGCCAGGAACTGTTTTGAGGAATCTGTCAAGTTTATTCTCATCATACTCTATTACACATGATTTCCTGAAATTTTATATATTACGAAATCTTGCCATACTCCATAACATACATGTTTTACCTGCACTTCTCTATCACAAGGAATTGCTGGCATCTCATATTCCGTCAGGAAGGATGGTTTTCCTTTCTCAAGACTTGAATGAGAGGTCCTGGAGTGACGACACGACCCAGTGTTTACAACCCTCGGGTCTGTGGATCCACACTTGCGGATGTCGACATCTTTCGATATTTCACTAACACGTTGATTGCAAAATCTCTCCAAAAACAGACAAGGAAGTATTCCAGCCACCAGACTCGCTGGTGTTGCTTTTATCAGGAAAGTGTTTAATGATAAGGAGTTTCATCGACAAACTCAGTGTGCCTCTAGCCTATACGGTGTGGTCTGCTGGTGTGGAGCCTCTGGTTTATATGGTGTGGTCTGCTGGTGTGGAGCCTCTGGTTTATATGGTGTGGTCTGCTGGTGTGGAGCCCCTGGTCTATATGGTGTGGAGTCTCTGGTATATATGGTGCGGTCTGCCGGTGTGTGGAACCTCTGGTCTATATGGTGTGGAGCCTCTGGTATATATGGTGTGGTCTGCTGGTGTGGAACTTCTTGTATATATTGTGTGGTCTGCTGGTGTGGAACTTTTGTATATATTGTGTGGTCTGCTGGTGTGGAACTTTTGATTTATAGGTGTGGTCTGCTGGTAACCTCAGCGCTACTGTAGCTGATGACCTCAGTTACTGTTGTAGCTGGTGACCTCAGCTCCTGGGAGAATAGACACAAGGGTCATTCCACACTCGCTAAAAACAACAGGCATAGCCACACTCCACAAAGGTGGCAGTAAAGCAATTGCAAAGAATTACTGACCGATAGCATTAACGTCCCACATCATAAAAAATATTTGAAAGGGTTCTAAGAAACAAAATCGCCAACCACTTGGATGCCCAACAATTACACAACCCAGGACAACATGGGTTTAGAGCAGGTCGCTCCTGCCTCTCACAGCTACTGGACCACTATAACTTGGTCTTGGAGGACAATGCAGATGTAGTATACACAGACTTTGCGAAAGCCTTCAACAAGTGCGATCATGGTGTAATAGCATACAAAATGCGAGGTAAAGGAATAACAGGAAAAGTTGGTAGATGGAGTAATAGTAAACAGTAAAGTCTGAGGCGGCTACAGTGAAAAGCTCTGTTCCACAAGGCACAGTACTCGCAAGTACTTCTGGCAGTTTGGAAGACACAGATGATGATCAAACTAAATGCAAATTATATGATCAGGCATATGGTCACTGTTCTTCGGGTTGCCGGTGTCGATATAGCACACCCTCTTGCCGTTGCCACTGAAATTGGTAATCATCTGGTCCGCATTCCTCAGGGGCTCCATCTATGCCCCTCGTTCCTTTCTTCTAAGTCAGCCAGCGAGTTAAAGCCCTTAGATTTTTCTTCTTTCAGAGAAGAATCTTATAATGTGCCTTTTACCCTTCAAGAACTGGAGGCAACACTCTCTGCTTGCCGATCATCGGCAGCTGGGCCAGACGGCATATATATTCGTATGCTACAGCATTTACATCGATCTGCTCTTGCTGTCCTCTTACGACTCTTTAATCTTATATGGTCGCAAGGAGTTATTCCCCAACGGTGGAAGTCTGCTATTGTTCTCCCTTTTCGCAAACCGGGTTCTACGGGACATGATACCTCCCACTACCATAACATCGCTCTTACCAGTGCAGTTTGCAAGGTGATGGAACCTCTAGTTAATAGATGTTTGATGTTGTATTTAGAGACGTACAATAGTCTCTCCATTAGTCAATATGGCTTTCGTAAGGGTCGTTCTGCCATTGACTCCTTACTGTGCTTGGATACGTATATTCGTAATGCCTTTGCTAATAACCACTCAGTTATCGCCATCTTTTTTGACCTTGAAAAGACTTATGACACAACTTGGAGGTATAATATCTTGGCCCAGGCCCACTCCTTAGGCCTCCGTGGCAATCTACCATTTTCTTAAGGCCTTCTTACCTGAAAGACATTTCCGTGTCCGGGTTAGTAATGAGCTTTCCCCGGACTTTGTCCAAGATGAAGGTGTCCCCCAGGGTTGTGTTCTGAGCACAACACTCTTTCTGCTTGCTATAAATAATCTGGCATCTGTTCTCCCATCCAATATTTGGTCATCGCTTTATGTGGATGACTTTGCTATAGCTTGTGATGGTGCTGACTGTCACCTCATTGTAGTTTCCCTCCAGCATGCCATCAACCGGGTTTCCGATTGGGCCACCACTCACGGGTTTAAATATTCTAGTGGCAACACTCATCAAATTACGTTTACTAGACGTTCAGTGGTCTCTGATCATCCATTGTACCTATACGGCTCACGTATCCCAGAACGTGATACGGTCAGGTTTCTCGGCCTCCTGTTCCTCTTCAAGGGGGGCTCCTTGCTGTGGTGAAGAGGCTCTTGGTCTGAGGAATTGGACCTTTTGGTCTTCTTCCTCAGACCGAACCTAATTACCCCCCAATCCCCCCTCCCTTTTCCCATTTTCCCCATATGCCCTTTTTCCCCTTTCCTCCTCTTCCTCCTCATCCCTCTTATTTCCTTCCCATTTTTACCCTGGGAGCTTCCCCCCCACATGCATTCTAGTTCCTAGGTAGGGGGAAGGGTATCGTGGTCCATCCCATTCCGTTGAGGTCCTTGGCGGTGGTGTAGTTTGCCGTGGAATCTGGATCGCCTGGGGATGTCCTGATCCCTCTCCGGTCTCCCGGGGGGTGGCCTTGGGTATCTTTCGGGCGACGGGTGTATCTCTGGAGGCCACCTTTCGGATTCCGGGGGTGGTGGCCGAAGGCGGTATGCTTTGTGGCGGATATCCGGCCGCCCTCTCTTTGTCGCCGAGGTGGCTTGGTGGATGTGAGGTTGCTATCCCGGATTGCTGGTTTACTGGCATGAAGGGTAGGGTATTGCTGGTGCCGGTTCGTCACCTGCTTCAGGTACAGGGGTATTAGAGTTGTCCGAAGAGTTGTCCGTTAACAAGGTAGGGTCAGAACTAGATGCGGTATCAGGAAGGGGCCCGGGGGTATTGGGTTCATGGATTGGGTCAGCCATGGTTAGGTTACTTCTTTCTTTTTATTTTTAAGAAAAAAAAAGAAGAAAATAAAATAAAAATAAAAAAAAGAATAAAAAAAGGGGGAACGTGGAGGAATAGCTCCTAGGAGGAATGAAAGGGGTGTAAATCCCCCTCCGTGCCCAAGAGGACCTCAACACCGCAAGTAGTGCAGATGCTGTATTAACCCGTGCCATACCCTACCCTTCATGCCAGTAAACCAACAATCCGGGATAGCAACCTCACATCCACCGAGCCACCTCGGCGGGCAAAAAGAGGGCGGCGGACATCCGCCACAAAGCATACCGCCTTCGGCCACCACCCCGGAATCCGAAGGTGGCCTCCAGAGATACACCCGTCCTGAAAGATACCCAAGGCCACCCCCGTGAGACCGGAGAGGGATCGGACATCCCAGGCGACCCAGATTCCACAGCAAACTACACCACTGCCAAGGACCTCAACGGAATGGGATGGACCACGATACCCTTCCCCTACCTAGGAACTAGAATGCCTGTGGAGGAAGCTCCCAGGGTAAAAATGGGAAGGAAATAAGGGAGGGATGAAGAGGAAGAGGAGGAAAGGGAAAAGGGAGGATGGGAAAATGGGAAAAGGGAGGGGATTGGGGGTAATTAGGTTCGGTCTGAGGAAGAAGACCAAAGGTCCAATTCCTCAGACCAAGAGCCTCTTCACCACAGCAAGGAGCCCCCTTGAAGAGGAACAGGAGGCTGAGAAACCTGACCGTATCACGTTCTGGGATACGTGAGCCGTATAGGTACAATGGATGATCAGAGACCACTGAACGTCTAGTAAACGTAATTTGATGAGTGTTGCCACTAGAATATTTAAACCCGTGAGTGGTGGCCCAATCAAACCGGTTGATGGCATGCTGGAGAAACTACAATGAGGTGACAGTCAGCACCATCACAAGCTATAGCAAAGTCATCCACATAAAGCGATGACCAAATATTGGATGGGAGAATAGATGCCAGATTATTTATAGCAAGCAGAAGAGTGTTGTGCTCAGAACACAACCCTGGGGACACCTTCATCTTGGACAAAGTCCGGGAAAGCTCATTACTAACCCGGACACGGAAATGTCTTTCAGGTAAGAAGGCCTTAAGAAAAAATGGTAGATTGCCACGGAGGCCTAAGGAGTGGGCCTGGGCCAAGATATTATACCTCCAAGTTGTGTCATAAGTCTTTCAAGGTCAAAAAAGATGGCGATAACTGAGTGGTTATTAGCAAAGGCATTACGAATATACGTATCCAAGCACAGTAAGGAGTCAATGGCAGAACGACCCTTCGAAAGCCATATTGACTAGTGGAGAGACTATTGTGCGTCTCTAAATACCACATCAAACATCTATTAACTAGACGTTCCATCACCTTGCAAACTGAACTGGTAAGAGCGATGTTATGGTAGTGGGAGGTATCATGTCCGTAAAAACCCGGTTTGCGAAAAGGAAACAATAGCAGACTTCCACCGTTGGGGAATAACTCCTTGCGACCATATAAGATTAAAGAGTCGTAAGAGGACAGCAAGAGCAATCGATGTAAATGCTGTATCATACGAATATATATGCCGTCTGGCCCAGCTGCCGATGATCGGCAAGCAGAAATGTTGCCTCAGTTCTTGAAGGGTAAAAGGCACATTATTTCTTTGCAGATTGCAGATTACATAGGTATCGGTAGTTACAATGTAAATTGAGTGGGGGAGGCCACTGACATGCCATGGCATTAGGGCAGTTTTATTCTCCCCCTTTAAAAAGACTATGTACTTAATATTAGAGAAATTTTTTTTAGTTTTTTCTATTTAAAAAAAAAATTTTAAAAATTTTCAATATGATAAAATTTTTTCTTTTTTTAAAATTTTTATATAATGATAAGATTTTGGGGGTTTTTTAAATTTTTTGGGGAAAGAAAAATGGAATTGAAAATTATCTTAAGGAAAATAACATTGAGCATTTTTGACTTTAAAAATTTTAAAAGTAAAAAAAATAGAAACCCCATTTTTAAAAAATTTTAGATTATCTATGGGAAAATAATAATAAACATTTTTTTTAAATAGTTTATAGTATGATCATTTAGTTTTGGGGGGGTAGGTGGTTTTTTGGTTTTTTTCTTAAAAAATTTTTTTTTAGCAAGATTATCTTAATATTTATGGGAATGAAAAATTGATTTTGGGGCCCTTTATTTGCATAAAAATTTTTTCATAGGTTGAAAATGAACCGGGGGGGATCAAAAAATCGGCCCGGGTTTTGGTCATGGGGGCCCATTAAAATTGGTAAAGGGAATTTTGAGCAGAGGGGGTTTTTTTTAGGGTTTTAAAAGGGTTTTTTATTTTTGGGGGGAAAGGGGGGGGTATGAATGGCTTTAGGGAGAAGGGGTTTTAAAATTTTTTTATTGGGGGGAAATTTTTTAGGGAATTTTTTTTCCTTCTGACTGCGGGGCCCTTTTTTGGGGTTTTTAAAAGGGGGTTTTAATGATTTTTAAAAGGGGTCCCCATGGAAATTCCATAGGGAGGGGAAGGGAGATAAGGAATGATATAGTGCAAGGGGGCTGAAATTTAAAAAAATAAAAATATCTTTGATAATATGCCTACTGTCCTTTTTTGATTTTCTTGGAAAAATTTTTTTAAAAAGTGGGGTT
Organism: Cherax destructor; assembly: GCA_009830355.1. Taxonomy (NCBI): domain Eukaryota; kingdom Metazoa; phylum Arthropoda; class Malacostraca; order Decapoda; family Parastacidae; genus Cherax; species Cherax destructor. Next base: position 1,536 of record WNWK01035000.1, on the reverse strand, counting down.
TGGTTTTCCACGGGCAAAAAGGGGTTTAGGAAAATTTTCCCCCTGTAGTCTTGGATTGGGGGGAAACCCTTTGGGTTTGTTGGGGAACATTTGTGGGTTTGCTTAAACTGTATGAAGTAGGGCTTGTCAGTATTGAGGAAACTTGTTAGTCCCCAAAACCCCCTTGATATTTTCTGTAATTCGGCATTCAGTGTTGGATATTGGGTTTTTGGGAAAAAGAAAATGTTGTGGCCCCCCCGCAAAAAAATGGGTTTATGGGTTTTTATAAATTTATGGGGATTTTGTAAATGGAAAGGGAAAAGGGGTGGCCCCCGGCATTCCGAAAACCAAAAATTTTAATTTTTTTGGGGGGAAAAGTTCCTCCATTTGTTAAATTTTGGGTTCTGTTTTGGGGGATGACTTTTGGTAGTTGAGTGGGTCCCCCTTAACCCCCCTTTTTTCTAATTTTGTAAAAAAATAAATCATGGTCGACTTAAAAAGCTTTGGGGGGGTCAATAAAAATTTTCCCCCCGGGGTTCCCCCTTTTCAAGTCTTTTATTTCCCAAAATGTGCAAAAAAAACATCTTTTTTGGGGTTTTTTTGGGGGTGAATCCAAATTTAAAGGGGGGTTTTTTACATTGGTGAGACGAAAAGGGGGGGGAAAAGATTTTTCTTTAATTAATTTTTCAAAAATTTTGGGGAAAAAAAAAGGTAAATTGAAATTGGTCTATAAAATTTTTTAGGGGTTTTTTTATCCCCCCTTTTGGGTCGGGGGGACCCTAGCTATTTTTAAATTGATGGAAAAAGGGGGAAGGGGGTTTTGGGTTTATTGAATAAAGGGTTTATAATTTTGGGGGCAGGACCTGTGAAGCTTTTTGTAAAAAAAGTTGGTAAAAAAGTTTATGTCTCCTGCCCCCTTTTTTTTTAAAAGGGGGTTTATTATGAGCGAGGGGGTTAATTGGGGTTTTGGGGAGGAAATTGGGGGAAAGGGTAGGGTTTTTAGGTAGTCTTTTGGGGGGTTTTTTTAACTTGGGGGGGTTTTTTTGAGTTTTTTTCCTATGGTGGGAAGAAAACATTGTCTGTTTTGTCTCAGAGGTGAGAGTGGGGGGTTATCTGCTCTTGATAATTTGATGGTGTTTTTTTTTGCTATCTTATTTTTCCCAAAATTGGATAGGGTCTTGGGTTTTTTTATATCCCCTTTTTTTGTTCTGGGGTCTGTTCTCTTAAAAAATTTTTTTTATTTTTAATGGAAGGTTTATATGGTTTGGTTGTTTTTTGGGTTTTTGGGGCCCCTTCTTTTTTTTTCATATTGGTTTTTGAATGGTTTAAGGGGTGTTGTTTAAAGGGGTTGTTAAGTTTTTTAGCGGGATTTTCCCAAAAAAAAAAAAAAGGGTTTTTAAATCGCTGGCTGACTTAGAAGAAAGGAACGGGGGGGGATAGATGGAGCCCCTGGGTCGGCCCCAAAGATTACCAATTTCAGTGGAAAAGGAAGGGGGGGTATACGACACCGGCCCCCGAAGAACGGGCCCCTATGCCCGATCATATAAATTTTCATTT
>WNWK01034999.1:0-20081 GCA_009830355.1 Cherax destructor | reverse complement strand
CCCCTGTAGAACACCGCTTGTGACGTGCCCCCATTCTGATTTCTCTCCCATTTTTTGCAAACTCTCTGCTGCCTATTTGTCAACTATGCCACTATCCAGGAAAAAAAGTTTTTCCTCCTATTCCGTGTGCCTTAAGTTTCCTCAATAGCCTCTGATGGGGAACTCTATCGAAAGCCTTACTGAAGTCCATATACACAATATCATATTCAATACCATGATCTACCTCCTCAAATACTTTAGTGAAGAAAGTTAGTAAATTCGTAAGACAGGAACGCCCTTTTGTAAAACCGTGCTGAGATTCATTAATCAATTTATGCTTTTCAAGATGGCTACGAATTGCTTCGGCAATTATTGATTTTATAAATTTTCCAACTATGGAGGTAAGGTTTATTGCTCTATAGTTCGAAGCTAAGGACCTGTCACCTGCCTTGTAAATAAGAATTATATTTGCCATTTTCTACTTGTCTGACACTATGCCAGTTTCTAGTGATATATTGAAAAGATTAGCCAAAGGTATGCTAAGTTCCTCTTTACATTCCTTTAAAACCCTTGGAAACAGTTCATCAGGGCCTAGGGATTTGTTAGATTTTAATTTCTCTGTTTGTCTAAGGACCATGTCACTAGTTACCCCAATAGTGCATAGTTCATTATCGTTCTGTTCGACATAATTTATTATTTCTGGAACTTCGCTAGTATCTTCCTGAGTAAAAACTGAGAGGAAGTAGGTATTGAAAAGTTCACACATTTCTTTATCACTGTAAGTGATCTGAACTGAGTTACTCTTAAGTTGGCCTATCTTGTCCCTAGTTTTACTTCTGTATACCTGAAAGAACCCTTATGGGTTAGTCTTCGAATCCTTTGCGACTTTAGCCTCATAATCCCTTTTTGCTTTTCTTATTCCTTTTTTTTATATCTCTCTTTAACTGAATATATTGATTTCTTAACTGCCCATCTCCTCTTTTGATACGCCTATATATGCCTCTCTTTTGACCAATGAGATGTTTTAATCTATTGTTTAACCATTTGGGATCATTTTTGTTAGATCAAATTTCTCTACTCGGAACAAAAGTGGTCTGGGCAGCTAGCGCTATGCACTGAAACACGTCATACTGGCAACCAACACCACCTACCTGAACCATAGTCAGGTCATCACAATTTAGCCTTCCCAGGTAATTTCTCAGTCCCATGAAGTCGGCCAAGCAGAAATCTGGGACAGAGACTTTGTTTGTTGAGCAATTGCTTTGCCTTTACTAGCAACTTTATTTTGAATATTGTCTTTTAAACATATTCCTGAGGTATTCTGGTAATATCTGCTGATTCATTAAATTTTCATTTGATTTAAAGTGTGATAATATATGTATTTTAGGTAAAAATTCAGGGTTGTCAGAAAAGCATTGAAACAGCTCCAAATCGTCAAAATATGGAATAAAAACCCATTTTATCACATATTTCTAATTTTCTTGATGTTTCACGTATTTTTAAAAAAATATATGAAATATTAAAAAAAAACATTTCCTGAAAACCTGAACTATTTAGCTAAAAAATATGCCTATTATAAGCTACTTCAAAAAAATAATAAAATTTTGCTAATTTTTTCCAGGAAATTCAATTGTAGCAAAAATTTTGATTAAAAGTGTTTTAAAATATGTATGTTAGCTAAAAATTCATGTTCGTCAGAAAAGAGTTCAAACAGCTCCAAATCGTCGAAATATGCAATAAAATACCATTTTAGCATTTTTTTCTGATTTGTTTTTTGTTTCACGAAGTTTTTAAAAATATTTGAAATATTCAATAATAATATATATTTTTATTAACTTTTTCTGGGATTTTTTAAAAAATATGTAAATTATTTATAAATATTGAAAAATGATCTATAACGTTATTTTTTTACATATTTCGACGATTGAAGGCTTCCTCAAGCATTTCCTGAAAACCTGAACTGTTTAGCTAATATATGCCTATTATAAGCTACTTAAAAAAAGAAAGAAAAAAAAGTAACCTAACCATGGACGACCCACACCGTGAACCTACTACCTCCGGGCCCCTTCCTGTTACCACACCCTGTTCTGACCCTGCCTCGTTATTGGACCACTCTTCAGACACTTCCAATACCCCTGTACCTCTTGCTGGTGCCGGTTCGTCACCTGCTTCAGGTACCGGAGTTCCGACTGGCCCTTTTGACACTTCTGACCTCCGCTCTTCTCTGATGATGCTTCCGGCTTTTCCCTCTACGGTGCGGCAATTTTCGGGTTGCTTCCCCTTCCCACGTCAGACCAACTGTGGTCCCACATCTAAACGTCCAAGACGCTTACATGATGATACTTCGTTGCTTCATTCTCATTCAGCTCAGAAACGACTAGCTCGTCATGCACTCCCCTTAAACACTGTGTTTCACACTACACAATGGACTTAAGTTTTTTACTCTGAGACCGACTTCTTCTACTGCCTATCTTTCCGATCATAGTATTGATAAGGCGCTCCTACGCCATGTGGGTAAAAGATATTTCCTTTCACGCTCTCAAAAGCTGCACACACATCGTCACGGTCCAGAATGCTGGCCAAGCTCGCGATCTTTCTCTCGTTACGACCATAGATGTTATTCCTGTCACTATTGAAAAACATCATTCTCTCAATTCTTGTAGTGGTACTGTTATTCTACCCCATACCATTGTCCAACAGAATTTCCACACATGTGGTGGTGACATTCTGGAGCAGCTTGAGCTCCAAGACCTTCCTATACTCAAAGTTGACACTTTTGTCCTCTCTGCCCATCGTTGAAGACGATATCCTTGCAATATTGCTCTCTTAACATTTGACTGCCGTGACCTTCCACCCTCGGTCTACATTGTGGGACACCGTTTACAAGTTCTGCCAATTTCTTGTCCTCATTTCTTCAGCAGGAACATGTCACCAATATTTCAACTCCAATTTTTGTGGCCTGCACCATTAAACCTCAGAAAGCGCTGAATTTCTGGCACAAATTACCAAGTGCCCCCACTCATTGAATTCCAACATGGCATCCTCCCTTTCCACCCCATCCGTCCTCGCCATGCACCCCTTATTCAAAAGAAATTTCTCGAAGGGTCAAATCAGCATCATTTTAATGCATAATTATTATATTATACAAATTTACTCATCCTGACTTCCGGAAAATAAAGAAAAAATCCACAATCAGTAGGCAATAAGGTATATTAAAATGTACTGCTCCATAACCTGTGTCAATATAGAGTAAAAATTAGGATTAGTCTGCCCGAAATACCTAGGAATGCTAGCGGCCTTTGTAATTAATATTTTATAATATGTAAACCACACATTGTAAGCTTTGCAAGAAAATAAACATTGTTATTTTCATATACACATACATCTACACTATACACACAAATATCTACACTATACATCTATAAGCACATACATCTACACTATACACACAAATATCTACACTATACATCTATAAGCACATACATCTACACTATACACACAAATATCTACACTATACATCTATAAGCACATACATCTACACTATACACACAATACATACTTGTGTTAAATTATTATTATTATTATTATTATAATCAAATAGAAGCGCTAAACCACAGGGGTCATACAGCGACTTGTGTTATAGCAGTGAAAGATAATTTATTTTCTAACCTGACTGTAATTTTTTATGTGGAATATTAAGTTGTTATAATATCACCAGGTGGTAATAATTAGTAATGTTATTGATGACAAAACTTTTAACACAGGTGAAAAATGATTTGTGTAATAAGTTAATTCCTGTCATTCCTGGAGAAGGTTAGCGTTGTAGATGGCTTTACTGTAGGGATTCCCGAATATATCCCTTTACAATATTTCATATCCTGGCTTGCAAAGTTTGCAGCTAAGTAGAAAACACAGACGTCACACATCGTGTGTAATTAAATAATCAATACCGTTAACTCTTGGGAAAAAATTCCAAAAAATGGTGTTTTCATATTCTGTGGAGTATATGATCTACACAGTGATGTTAAACATAATTAATTGTTTGTTTATAGCTTGCCAGCTTCCCAGTATCTCTGGGGATTGATAGCAACTGTCAAGCCGGTCGGTTTCCACACTTGGCCTGTTAAATAAATGATGGCAAGAGATTCCTCAAGAACGAACATCTTCAGGAGAGTAGCATAATTCTTCTCCCACTTCGGAACTCCCCAGTGCAACGACACTGCACAGCTGGCTTACGAGAAAGCTGTGGCCAACGTTGCTGATCGACAGTCTGTTGCTTGCCAGTCTGGAAGCTAGACTCAGGGTAGTGAGATTCCATTGGTGAGAGGTGCTGAAAGTTGCTGTGAATTGCATATGGAAATAATAAAATTTCTGAAGAAAGTTAAGGTGAGATATGGGTTTACTTTTGCAATTCCAGGTCACTATGCTCTGGAAGAGGTCATTTCGGAAATCAGAATGTTTCAAGAGGATGCAAAAACAGCAGATGCAATTTGCAGTGAGGTGATACATATGATCTCTTGTATTAGACAAATACCCCCACATGGCTTGTTCATCTTCTGTACGCAGATCTAGTATGAGAACCATAATTATTTTGATCAGTGTTTCGTCTTGAAGTTGCCCGCTCCATAGGCGATAAAAGTGTTGTCTATACAGGTGTCAAAAGATGGTTTTGATACTTCACTTTTCAAGACGTTGCATCGCCGAGAGGCTTTGGGTAAAAGCTTTCTGGACAGACTAAAGAAAGTTTTCATCCCATGCGCACATGAAGGTTCCAGTTCTACTGTAACCCCTTCTGTTTCTCTGTATTCCATCTCTACCATAACCTCTTCTGTCTCTCTGAGTTCCATGAAAGACAATAGGACTTCCATGAGCCTCTCCGCTGCCAGTCAGGCAGTAGAACTTAATTCTGCCCTACACGAGGCTGAAGAGTTGCTAAAAGAAACATTCACGGCCGCAAAACGTGAAATTTCACTGCACAAGGCTTCAGCAGATCAGTATGAGCACCAACAACTAGAGATGCTCCACGCTGCAAGACTTGAGAGTCATGCGAGTAAAATTGAAATAGAGAATGCTGAAGCAAGTGTAGCTGGAGCCCTTGTGGCTGATAATCGTTAGGCCGTGGTCGAAGCCTTGAGTCACGAGGCTATGATGCACGAGGCCTTAGAGAGCGAGGCCTTGGCACTTGGAGCTGTGCCACGTCATGCGGTGACACGAGAGGCAGTGTCACAAGAGGGCTTGCTGCTCCAGGCTGCACATTGACTGGGTAGAGCACACGAGGCTGCTGAGAAAAAAGCTGGATTTCATCTTACTGCATCAGGGAAAGCAGCTGAGAATGATTACCTTGCTCAAGGCTGCATCTTCTAAAGCAGCATTGTGTAAGATTTCACTGTACCAGGCTGAAGCATTGGAGGCCCAAGCACTTATTGATCAACAACACTAAACAGAAGACAGCGAGAGAGGAGAAAGTGATTCCCAGGCTCGTTAGGTTCTATGAAATGAATCTCTGGCTAGTGGTTTCCAAGATAGTGAACTCCTCATAAAGATGAATGGTTGAGAGAACCGACAAGTTGATAAATTAGACACATATGCAACACTTGGGTATCTTTAAAGAGGAAACATTTCGCCACACAGTGGCTTCATCAGTCCATACAAAGGAAGAGCATGAGGAGTTTGAGGTAATCAGTCCCTCAGCTTGAGTCGATGTAATCAGTCCATCAATCTTGAAAAGATTACAGTATATGCGCGAAGTGGCTTATATACTGTAGGCAGGTGAGGTGAAGCAGTCGTAGGTGGTATCACATTTGACAAATGTGGAAGTAGGTTATGCCTAAAGGTTATGCAAGTGTTGCACATGTGTCTAATTTATCAACTTGTCGGTTCTCTGAACCATTCATCTACATTCTTGGGATCTTGGGATCTTTAAACTTTCATCATTCACTCCATCACTGTCTTGCCAGAGGTGCGCTTATGTTTACACCACAGTTATAAAACTGCAAATTAACACCCCTCCTTAAGAGCGCAGACACTGCACTTCCCATCTCCAGGACTCAAGTCCTGCCTGCCGGTTTCCATGAATCCCTTCATGTTACCTTGCTAACACTCCAGCAGCACGTCAATTCCTGAAAACCATTTGTCTCGATTCATTACTAACATGTTCACGCATGCTTGCTGGAAGTCCAAGCCACTCATACACAAAACACAAAAGTTGTAGGTCGTGCCCAAGGTTTGGGCAAGTGCCCAACCCTTGGGCACGACCTACTTCCACATTGGACAAATGTCGGTATTGTATACCACTCTTGTACAAATGTGACACCACCTACGACTTCTGCCCCTCTCCAGCCTACGGTATATAAGCTGCTTCCTAGCACATATGCTGTATTCTGTTCAAGATTGATGGACTGACAACATCGACTCAAGGTTGAGGGACTGACCACCTCAAACTCCTGTTCTTCACGATTCTCCTTTGTATGGACTGATGAAGCCACTGTGTGGCGAAACGTTTCCTCAATAAAGATACCCAAGTGTTGCATATGTGTCTAATTTATCAACTTGTCGGTTCTCTGAACTATTCATTTACACCATAATACCTCTTGATTACCCATAAGTTCAACAGCATTTTTAGATAATGTCTCAGGTCTTCCAGCTCTTTTATCAACTCCTCAATATTGTATTGAATCCAAGTTGTGTGTTAGTTGTCAACTGTTTCACATAGGCTTTTATCATGTCAATTTTATTTTCAATACATTTTAGATACAGACGTCCCCACATTCCACAAAACTAAAAACATAAATAATACAATTAATCCTTGTATGGTAATATGCAGTAGATCCTCCATATCCACGGCTCCGGTATAAACGTTTCAGTTATCCGCAATTTGCCATGGCCAGAATATAGCCCCTAATTTTGCATAATAATGAATGGCCTCAGAGTACAAAAGTAGTGAGGGTGGAAAAGTTCTTGAAAGCCTAAGAGAAACCATGAAGTGCTTCTCATCAGTTCAAAAAAAAATAATTTTCCACTTATTGTGCATTATTTATCAATTAAACTTTATAAAGTTATGCATAAATGGGGTTCGCTACTATCCACGGTTTAAGCATCTGTGGTAGATGCTTGGTACGCGTCCTCCGTGGATACGGGGTTCTTACTGAACTTGGGGGAAAAAGGAGAAAATAGATTTGATATTAATATAAATGGGGAATACATAAATTATTGAGAGGAACTATATTGACAAAATCGATTATACACTTAAAATATAAGAACAGTAGAACAGTTCCCCTCTAGGAACTCGGCCAGCTACTAGCCAAAGGCCACAAGACCAACACTAGCAACAGCTATTTCTCCAAGGTTCTCCAACAGAGCCTCCAGTTCTGTGTCCCAGCAAAAGCTCTCTCCAGAGCTCTCTGCTCACAGCTAGAGCTGAACACGAAGTCTCCTCTTAGCTGCTCATGTCATCTTATATTACCAAACACTCACCTCCCCCCCCCCTTTCCCTCTCTCAAATCTCCCCTCCTCTCGAACAAAAGATTTGAGATCCCAGCAATATGATGGCTGTCGTGGAAGGACCACTGATACAGCAGTAACCTTCTTGCACACTAAGTTTCGCTCTTCTAGGGATATATTAATTCGTGAATTGATAAAGCACTACACAGAGCGAAATGTTGTCTGTAATAAAGGTTTACTTTTCACCAGCTTTTTTTTCTTCCTCCATCTCTCCCTTTTTACCCTCTTTTTTTCACTCTCCCTCTCTTTTTTTCACTGTCATTTCCCCCATTCTTTTTCATCCTCCTTCTCTTTTTTTTATCCCTCCCTCTCTCTCTTTCTCTCATCAGTAGTACCTGGTGTCCTTCACTTAATGTCAGTTAAATGAAGAGACAGAAGTAATGGAGATTTAGAGACGAAGTGATAGGTCTCACGAGTAAAGATAGGTCAAGGTCAGGAGCTGGTTCATGTGAGCCCACATACTTCGAGGTTATTCTAGTTAGTCGACCTTGACTATAACTAACAACTGCTTTGATGTGACCCAATGTTTTTATTGCATAATGTATCAAGATCTCTTTAAATGTCAGATGTTTTGGAGCTTTTATCACATAATTTATGCTTTCTGTTCAACAAGTATGAACTTTCATTCATCTCTATCACTTAGAATGTATTCATATGGAAATCCACCATCACATTCTTTGTGCCTTTTTCAATACTTTTTTATAATTTATTCAAAATGTTTTCATATGCAAATTACCTTCATCTACATAAATCAACCATCTCTGAAATTCTTTTCCAAAGCAATTTTATCTACATTTTCAGTAATTTCTAATATTTAGAGAAAAAATGTTTGCTTCATCCGCTCGTATACTTTCTTATTCCCTATGGCAATAATTTTTTTCCTTAATTGCAAAATATCTCTTCTCATGTTCATTTTACCTATTAATTTTCCTTCATTTTATCTCCAGCTTAGAGCTCAAAATGTCGGAAGATACAATATAACTTTCGCAGTCGTCTGCTTATCAACTTCCTTATTTTAATAAATTTTAAAAAAATCATTTCCTTTTTCATCTCTCTGTCCCGTCACTGTCTCTCTCTACTATATATACTGGCTTCCCCATCTTCGTGTGTTAGTGTAACTTGTTAATGGTACAAGTCAGACCCAAATGTCATCATATGTTTCTCTCTTCTATGTGGTTATTTGTGTATTAAACAACTTTAATATATCAGAAGTATACCTGGAAGATGTCATCTTTTCTTTAATATATTTTCCAAAGTTCTGTCTATGTCACTTACAAATGAGATACCACTAGCCAAGGAAGGGCTAGTGGTACCAGCCACCAATGGCTTACTAGCAGCCACTGGAGGGCTAATGGTACCAGCCACCATTGGCTTACTAGCAGCCATGGGAGGGCTAGTGGTACCAGCCATCAGTAGCTTACTAGCAGCCACAGGAGGGCTAGTGGAACCAGCCACCAATGGCTTACTAGCAGCCACATGAGGGCTAGTGGCACCAGCCACCATTGGCTTACTAGCAGCCACCGGAGGGCTAGTGGTACCTGCCACCACTGGTTTGGTAATAAGACAGTAGTTGGTGACTGCAGTGAGTGTGGTGAACATCCTGCTCACAAAAAAAACATTTGCCACCATAACAATTGGGAGGAGGGAGAACTCATTGAGTGAATTTAATCCCTGACACTATTTTCTTAATTACTGCAAGTGGTGGTAGATGTATAGTGTAGTTATGGTAAATGTATAGTGATAATAGATGCGTAGTGTAGTAATAGTAGATGTATAGTGTAGTGGTAGTGTAGTAGTGGTAGATGTATAGAGTAGAGGTGATAGATGTATAGTGTAGTAATGGTAGATGTATAGTGTAGTGGTAGTGTAGTAGTGGTAGATGTATAGTGTAATGGTGGTAGATGTATAGTGTAGAGATGGTAGATGTATTAGATGTATAAATGTATAGTGCAGTGATGGTAGATGTATAGTGAAGTGATGATAGATGTATTGTGTAGTAGTGGTAGATGTATAGTGTAGTGATGGTAGATGTGTAGTGTAGTGATGGTAGAAAATTGAATTGCAGCAGCAATTTTGATTAAAAGTGTGATAATATATGTATTTTAGCAAAAAAATCAGGTTTGTCAGACAAACCTTTAAATTGCTGTAAAATGTCGAAATATGCAATAAAATACCATTTTAGCAAATTTTTTGAGTTTTTTATTGTTTCAATTATTTTTAAAAAATATATGAAATATTTAATAATAATATTTATTTTATATTAACTTTTCTGGGATTATTTAAAAAATGCAAATTATTTATAAATATTGAAAAATGATCTAAAACGTTATTTTAACACACGTTATTTTACTGTATATTTTGACTATTCAAAACTTTTCGTAAAAACTTGAAAACATTATTATTATTATTTCAATAATATATATTTTTATACGGTTTTCAGGATTTTGTTAAAATATGTTAAATATTTAATGATACAGAGAAAAAATTGCTATAAAGTTTTTATAATTAATGTATCGTTGATTTAGGGCGGTTTTAAGCATTTTCTGTGCAACCCTAATAATTTTTTATTTATTTTTAGCATAAATATGATTATTTGAAAAAAAAAAAACATTTTATTTGGCACACTTCTCCCTTGAAATTCAGTTGCAGCAAATCATAGTATTTTCACTCATGTAAAAGTGTGATCTCTTTATGTTTCTATGTAAAACAGTGTGATCTTTGTATTGCTAGAGTTAGTGTGTATAACACTGTGATCTTCGTATCACCGGTGTAAATATGTAATATAACGTAACATTTATATTTGAAATACGTCTATACACAACTGAGTTAGTTTTTGTATCCTTGAAATTTCTATATATAAAAGCGCAATATTTGCTTTTCTAATTTTATTAAATATTATATTGGGATCTTTACACCTCTGGTGTTATTATATATATAAATAACATTTATTACTGCTGAGAGACAAGTGATCTTTGTATCTCAGATATCACTGATAAAGGTTTTCTGATCCTCTGGGTAAATGTTATTTCTCCATTTCTTTATTCAACAATTTCTCCTATAATAACTTTACATATTATAAATACAGGATTTTGTAGACAGAAATTCAAATTGTATACCACCTACCCTGACACTTGGGGCGGTGGGGTTCCACAAGGGTCAGTCCTAGGACCTGTACTGTTTTTGGTATATGTGAATGACATAACGGAAGGGATAGACTCAGAAGTGTCCATGTTTGCAGATGATGTGAAGTTAATGAGAAGAACTAAATCAGTCGAGGATCAGGCAGGACTACAAAGAGACCTGGACAGGCTACAAGCCTGGTCCAGTAACTGGCTCCTTGAATTTAACCCTGCCAAATGTAAAGTCATGAAGATCGGGGAAGGGCAAAGAAGACCGCAGACAGAGTATAGTCTAGGTGGCCAAAGACTGCAAACCTCACTCAGGGAAAAAGATCTTGGGGGTGAGTATAATACCGAGCACATCTCCTGAGGCACACATCAATCAGATAACTGCTGCAGCATACGGGCGGCTGGCAAACCTAAGAATAGTGTTCCAATACCTCACTAAGGAATCATTCAAGACTCTGTACACCATATACGTCAGGCCCATACTGGAGTATGCAGCACCAGTTTGGAACCCACACCTGGTCAAGCACGTCAAGAAATTAGAGAAAGTGCAAAGGTTTGCAACAAGACTAGTCCCAGAGCTAAGGGGATTGTCCTACGAAGAAAGGTTAAGGGAAATCGGCCTGACGACACTAGAGGACAGGAGGGTTAGGGGAGACATGATAACGACATATAAAATACTGCGAGGAATAGATAAGGTGGACAGAGACGAGCTGTTCCAGAGAGGGGACACAGAAACAAGGGGTCACAATTGGAAGTTGAAGACTCCTATGAGTCAAAGGGATGTTAGGAAGTATTTCTTCAGGCATAGAGTTGTCAGGAAGTGGAATAGCCTAGAAAGCGACGTAGTGGAGGCAGGTACCATACATAGTTTTAAGACGAGGTTTGATAAATCTCATGGAGCAGGGAGAGAGAGGACCTAGTAGCAATCAGTGAAGAGGCGGGGCCAGGAGCTATGACTCGACCCCTGCAACTACAAATAGGTGAGTACATTGTTAAACTTTGGGACACTTTGTACCATCACACATTTGCCTGCATATGGGCCTTCCTGTAGTGTGCGTGTATTCACCTAGTTGTGGTTGCAAGGGTCGAGTTATAGGATGACTTTGCTATAGCTTGTGCAGGTGCTGACTGTCACCTCATTGCAGTTTCCCTCCAGCATGCCATCAACCGGGTTTCTGATTGGGCCACTACTCACGGGTTTAAATTTTCTTGTGGCAAAACTCATCAAATTACGTTTACTAGACGTTCAGTGGTCTCTGACCATCCATTGTACCTATACCCTGCCTCTTCACTGGCCGCTACTGGGTCACTCCCTGCGCCATGAGCTTCATCATACCTCTTCTTAAAGCTATGTATGGAGCCTGCCTCCACTTCATCGCTACCCAAACTATTCTACTTCCCGACCACTCTGTGACTGAAGAAATACTTCCTAACATCTCTGTGATTCATCTGAGTCTTCAACTTCCAACTGTGTCCCCTTGTTGCTGTGTCCCATCTCTGGAACATTATGTTCTCTTTGTCCACCTTGTCAATTCCTCTTAGTATCTTATATGTCGTTATCATGTCCCCCAACATCTCCTGTCCTCCAGTGTCGTCAGGTCGATTTCCCTTAACCTCTCCTCGTAGGACATACCCCTTAGCTCCGGGACTAATCTTGTTGCAAACCTTTGCACTTTCTCAAACTTCTTAATGTACTTGGCTAGGTGTGGGTTCCAAACTGGTGCTGCATACTCCAGTATGGGCCTAACATACACAGTGTACAGGATACTGAACGATTCTTTATTAAGATGTTGGAATGCTGTTCTTAGGTTTACTAGGCGCCCATATGATATTTTTCCTTGATTGAGGTTTGTAGTCTCTGGCACTTTAGACTGTACTCCGTTTGCGGTCTTCCTTGCCCTTCCCCAATCTTCATGACTTTGCACTTGGTGGGGTTGATCTTCAGGAGCCAATTGCTGGACCAGGCTTGCAGCCTGTCCAGATCCCTTTGTAGTTCTGCCTGGTCCTCGTCCGATTGAATTCTTTTCATCAACTTCACATCATCTGCAAACAAGGACACTTTGGAGTCTATTCCTTCCGTCATGTCGTTCACAAATACCAGAAACAGCACTGGTCCTAAGACTGACCGCTGTGGAACCCCACTCGTCACCGGCGCCCACTCTGACACCTCGCCATGAACCATGACTCGCTGCTGTCTTCCTGACAGGTATTCCCTGATCCATTGTAGTGCCTTCACCGTTACCCCTGCCTGGTCCTCCAGCTTCTGCACTAATCTCTTGTGTGAAACTGTGTCAAACGCCTTCTTACAGTCCAAGAATATGCAATCTACCCACCCCTCTCTCTCTTGTCTTACTGCTGTCACCCTGTCATAGAACTCCAGTAGGTTTGTGACACAGGATTTTCCGTCCCTGAAACCGTTTTGGCCGTCGTTGATAAGCTCATTCCTTTCTAGGTGCTCCACCACTCTTCTCCTGATTAGCTTCTCCATGACCTTGCATACTATACATGTCAGTGACACTGTTCTGTAGTTTAGTGCTACGTTCCTGTCTCCTTTTTTAAAATTTAGAACTACATTTGCTGTCTTCCATACCTCAGGTAGTTGCCCTGTTTCGATAAATGTGTTGAAGATTGTTGTTATGGGTACACATAGCTCCTCTGCTCCCTCTCTCAGGACCCATGGAGAGATGTTATCCGGCCCCATCGCCTTTGAGGTATCTAGCTCGCTTAGTAGCCTCTTCACTTCCTCCTCAGTTGTGTGTATTGTGTCCAGCACCTGATGGTGTACCCTACCTCTCCGCCTTTCTGGAGGCCCTTCTATCTCCTCTGTGAACACCTCTTTGAATCTCATGTTGAGTTCCTCACACACTTCGCGGTCATTTCTTGTGACCTCCCCTCCTACCTTCCTCAGCCTATGTGTGTGTGTGTGCGTGTGTGAGTACGCGCGCCCCTTACCCCTCTCCCAGTGTCTTCCTTTATTACGCAAAGTGAGCCTCGTCTCTCTAAGTATCCTCACCTCTAGCTTCCTATTTCAATCCCTTCCCAGGATCTTGTGTCCAGGAATTCTTCCGTCTGTCTACTGCATGTGTCTTGGCTTCCCGGTTTTCAGGAGGTCCCAGGCGACCTTGCTAGATGGGAATTATGTCTTTTCTAACTATGGTCGAGACTTTCCTGGTGGAGGAATTACAAGAGGGAACACAAAGAATTTGTGTCCTGTAATTACACTCTCCAGGACAGCCATGAACGTACACCAAGACACTATTCTATGAAAATGTTAGTCCTACTTATGTCACAGTATGCATCTACATTAATATATATTTTTTTCAGTTATGTAATAGAATAAGCGTGTGTGTGAACGTTATATTGACTGCCCGATTCTCACTCTAATTATCCACCACCATGAAAAATTTGTTTCGTTACTCGTCTTCTGTGATTGCGTAACACGCACGGGTTCATAATTGCGCGCACATAAACAAAAACAAAAACTTTCGGGGATGAAAACAACAGCTAGCTACAGGGGAGACGCGATCACCTGGTCAAAAGAATTTTGTAGGTCGCTGCTACAACCTGGTCAGTACGACTGTGCTGTTAATGTCTCTGATACTATGTTGTGATCAACTGTCATGTGTGAATATTACCATTTATCACAATATGAGTAAGGGCAAAATATATTTAAGTTCTACATGAAACGTGTGAGACGAGATTTTAGAAAGACAAGAAGTATTTTTAGTAAATTTTTGGAGGAGTAATAATGAGATTAATGAGGAGAGTTGCACCAAAAGATAGCAAGAAGGAAAGAATAAAGGAAATGAGAGAAATGAGTGAGTGTAATTGCGTATGAAGGAATTGTGTGTGACGTAAGTGGGTGTGACGGGATTTATAATGAAGCCAGTGAGTATGAAGTAGGTGCGTTGGAGGGTGTTGGAGAGGTCTGCGAGAGTACAAGAAGTGTGTTGGAGAGTTCTGGGAGAGTACAGGATGGGTGTTGGATAGTTTTGGGGGAGTACAAGATGGGTGTTGGAAAGCTATGGGAGAGTACAAGATGGGTGTTGGAGAGTTCTGGGAGAGTACAGGATGGGTGTTGGATAGTTTTGGGGGAGTACAAGATGGGTGTTGGAGAGGTCTGCGAGAGTACAAGATGGGTGTTGGAGAGTTCTGGGAGAGTACAGGATGGGTGTTGGATAGTTTTGGGGGAGTACACGATGGGTGTTGGAGAGGTCTGCGAGAGTACAAGATGGGTGTTGGAGAGTTCTGGGAGAGTACAAGATGGGTGTTGGAGAGTTCTGGAAGAGTACGAGATGGGTGTTGGAGAGTTCTGGGAGACTACAGGATGGGTGTTGGATAGTTGTGGGGGAGTACAAGATGGGTGTTGGAGAGGTCTGGGAGAGTACCAGATGGGTGTTGGAAAGGTCTGGGAGAGTACAAGATGGGTGTTGGAGAGTTCTGGGAGAGTACAAGATGGGTGTTGGAGAGTTCTGGAAGAGTACGAGATGGGTGTTGGAGAGTTCTGGGAGACTACAGGATGGGTGTTGGATAGTTGTGGGGGAGTACAAGATGGGTATTGGAGAGGTCTGGGAGAGTACCAGATGGGTGTTGGAAAGGTCTGGGAGAGTACAAGATGGGTGTTGGAGAGTTCTGGGAGAGTACAGAATGGGTGTTGGATAGTTGTGGGGAGTACAAGATGGGTGTTGGAGAGGTCTGCGAGAGTACAAGATGGGTGTTGGAGAGTTCTGGGAGAGTACAGGATGGGTGTTGGATAGTTCTGGGGGAGTACAAGATGGGTGTTGGAGAGGTCTGCGAGAGTACAAGATGGGTTTTGGAAAGCTATAGGAGAATACAAGATGGGTGTTGGAGAGTTCTGGAAGAGTACGAGATGGGTGTTGGAGAGTTCTGGGAGACTACAGGATGGGTGTTGGATAGTTCTGGGGGAGTACATGATGGGTATTGGAGAGGTCTGGGAGAGTACAAGATGGGTGTTGGAAAGATCTGGGAGAGTACAAGATGGGTGTTGGAGAGTTCTGGGAGAGTACAGAATGGGTGTTGGATAATTCTGGGGGAGTACAAGATGGGTGTTGGAGACCTCTGCGAGAGTACAAGATGGGTGTTAGAAAGCTCTGGGAGAGTACGAGATGGGTGTTGGAGAGTTCTGGGAGAGTACAGGATGGGTTTTGGGTAGTTCTGGGGGAGTTCAAGATGGGTGTTGGAGAGGTCTGCGAGAGTACAGGATGGGTGTTGGAGAGCTCTGGGAGAGTGCAGGATGGGTGTTGGAGAGCTCTGCGAGAGTACAGGATGGGTGTTGGAGAGATCTGCGAGAGTACAAGATGGGCGTTGGATAGCTCTGGGAGAGTACAAAATGGGTGTTGGAGAGTTCTGGAAGAGTACAAGATTGGGTGCTGGCGAAGTCTGCGAGAGTACAGAATGGGTGTTGGAGAGCTCTTAGAGAGTATAGGATGGGTGTTGGAGAGGTTTGCGAGAGTACAGAATGGGTGTTGGATAGTTCTGGGGGAGTACAAGATGGGTGTTGGAGAGTTCTGGGAAAGTACAGGATGGGTGTTAGAGAGTTCTGGAAGAGTACAAGATTGGTTTTGGAGAGGTCTGCGAGAGTACAGATTTGGTGTTAGAAAGCTCTGAGAGATTACAGGATGGGTGTTTTAGAGGTCTGCGAGAGTACAGAATAAGTGTTGGAGAGCTTTGGGAGAGTACAAGATGGATAACAAAAAGTCACAATACCGTGACTGGAACAATACACAAATAACCCACACATAGAAGAGAGGAGTTTACGACGACGTTTCGGTCCGACTTGGACCATTTACAAAGTCACACTAACAAAAAGAAGAGCAGGAGGGAGTATATATAGAGGCCAGCAGACAGGGACGGGAACAAGAGAGGAAGTGATGGAGGAGTAATAGTGGTTGTAGTAGTAGTTATAGTAGTGGAGTCAGTCAAATACTAAGAAAGAGGAGCACTGCAAAGGAGCTAGAGGCCCACAGAGGGTAGGGGCAAGAACACAGAGTGGGTAAAAAATAATAATGAAGGGCACATACAAGGCAAAAGAAAGAAAACCCAGAGGAGAAAGAAGTAAGAGGAAAGAGGAAAGGGAAAAAAAGAATCATGTTAAGTCATGGGTGTTCTGAAGTTTGGAGCATTTAACAATGTAATGGGAAAGGAAAGCGTCTACAGAGACAAAGCCAGGACTAAGATTCATACATGGAAATATGTGTATAAGGGAGGATTCAACCAGACGGCGACTGTGAAAGTTGGACGTAGGGTAGACAGTTTTCGCAGAATACCAATCAATAGGATGACTGTGATCTCTGACATGACAGAAAAGAGCAATGTTGGTGTCGGCAAGCCTGACACTATTTTTGTGCTCTCTAAGTCTGTCTGCTGGCCTCTATATATACTTCCTCCTGCTCTTCTTTTTGTTAGTGTGACTTTGTAAATGGTCCAAGTCTGACCGAAACGTCGTCGTAAGCTCCTCTCTTCTATGTGCGGGTTATTTGTGTACAAGATGGGTGTTCGAGAGCTCTGGGAGAGTACAAAATGGGTGTTGGAGAGTTCCAGGAGAGTACAAGCACCTTATTTCGCCTCACTCAATCTCCTTTTATAAGCCTCCACGGTCTTGGAGACTTTCTTGGAAATTTGTTGTATATGTGTTTGAAATTTGAGGCCACTGTCAAGGTGGATTCCTAAGAATTTTCCCTCTGTGAGTTTTGTGACAAGTGATCCGTTTATCATTATGTTAAGTGGAACATTTGTAGCTCTGTTCCCAAACTGAATGAAATAGGTTTTATCAACATTGAGAGTAAGTTTGTTAGTCATCATCCAGGTAGATATTTTCTGTAATTCAGCATTTACAGTGTTGGCTAGTGTGACTGAGCATGGGTGAGAGAAGACGTATGTAGTGTCATCTGCAAATAGTATGTGTTTGAGTAGTTGAGTAGTGGGCGAAGAACACTTCCTTGCGACACACCAACTGTAATTGTTTGTGTGGAAGAGTTAGCTCCATTTGTGTACACATATTGGCTTCTGTCGCTAAGGTATGACTTTAGGTAGTTGAGGGAGTGCCCTCTTATACCATAGTGTGATAATTTTAAGTGTAACAGATGGTAAATTAGACACATATGCAACACTTGGGTATCTTATTAGAAACTTTGCACACAGTGGCTCATCAGTCCATACAGGAGAATCGTGAAGAACAGGAGGTGACAGGCCTCAATCTTGAGACGATTTGTCAGTCCATCAATCTTGATGGACTGACAAGATTGATGGACTGACAACATCGTCTCAAGATTGAGGGCCTGACAACCTCACACTCCTCCTGTTCTTCACGATTCTCCTTTGTATGGACTGATGAAGCCACTGTGTGGCGAAACGTTTCCTCAATAAAGATACCCAAGTGTTGCATATGTGTCTAATTTACCAACTCGTCGGTTCTCTGAACCATTCATTCACAAGTGTAACAGATCATGGTCAACTGTATCAAAAGCTTCACATAAATCAATGAAGATTCCCAGTGGGATTCCTTTTTTTCTTGAGAGCGGTGTATATTATTTCTAGCATGTGTATAATAGCATCATTTGTGTTTTTATTAGGCCTGAAACCAAACTGACATGGGTTGAGTATGTTGTGGGAGATAAGGTAGGAATAGATCTGCCTATGAAATGATTTTTCAAAGATTTTGGAGAGAAGGGGTAAGTTAGATATTGGCCTATAGTTATTCAGGTCTGTTTGATCTCCTCCTTTATGTATGGGGGTAACCCTCGCTATTTTGAGTATTGATGGGAAGGTGGAGGATTCAATGGATTTGTTAAAGAGTGTTGCAATAATTGGTGATAGTACTTGAGAAACTTTTTTGTTATAAAAGGTGGTAAGTTATTTAGATCTCCTGCCTTGTTTTTTAATGCGTTGATAACAAGTGAGACTTTTGTTGGGTTGGTCGGAGCTAAGAATAGTGCATTCGGTTAGGTGCCAGTGAGGTAGTCGTTAGGTGGAGTGTTTGAACTTGGGATTTTGCTTGCCAGCTTTTTTCCTATGGTGGAGAAGAAAACATTGAGTCTGTTTGTTGTTTCATTCGGTGGGAGTAGGGGTTCATCTGGTTTTGTTAGTTTGATTGTTCTGTAGAATTTCAGATAGGGTTTTCCAGGTCTTTTTCATATCACCTTTTAAGTTATGTAATCTGTTTTCATAATACAATTTTTTTGACCACCTTATCAGGCTGGTTAGGTTTGATGAGTAACGTTTTGTTTGGTCTTATTACGATTCAGGCCAGTTGATTGCTTTTGTATTAGTGCTTCTCGTAATAATCAGGAATGGATATAAGGCACACTATACTTTAACAGGATTTTATTTGTCAAATACTAAGTGTAACATTACTTAGTAAAATAAATTAATATTTAAACACCTTCCAGTTAGTTTCACTAATATAATATATATCTTATGCCTTACTTTAGTTCTTAATATAGTTGTAACTAAATAACACTCTTCACTAAATTAATATACACTGGTTCGTTCCGGGTGAAGCTAGAGACCAATTTCAGAGTCTCTTAATGTCGTAGCACACGTAGAGTTGCTCAGCTTGGAGTTAGAGACCAATTTCAAAGTCTCTTAATGTCGTAGCACACGTAGAGTTGCTCAGCTTAGAGTTAGAGACCAATTTCAAAGTCTCTTAATGTCGTAGCACACGTAGAGTTGCTCAGCTTGGAGTTAGAGACCAATTTCAAAGTCTCTTAATGTCGTAGCACACGTAGAGTTGCTCAGCTTGGAGTTAGAGACCAATTCCTCGGGAAATGCAAGAAGAGTTAATCCAGGAGACGAGATGGTGTACTTCCACAAGGTAAGGGAAGTTTGTTCTCCATCAGAGAGCAAGTGAAGACTGCCTTGGGTCAGGCTGGTGGCCACAACCTTAGGTATGGTGACGTGGCTTCAAGGCGGGAATACCTGACGTTTCATAACGACCGGATAGCTAGTTAGCTACCGTCATAAATCATCCTACCTATTTACACAACTAAGTATACAAGTTTATAAAGTAAGATATTTTTAGTTTAGCTATTACTGAAAATATCTCCAATATAAACTTATATGATAATAGATATACATGAAATATAAAATTCTTATTGCGTATACTTCAAGATACGCAACACCCCTTCACACGACAATACGTCGCACCAAACAAAAAAATTTAGCTTTTAACTCTTCATTCTCACGAATCACTTGGTTTTTACTATAGTGTTTCTCGCCAGTAGACAGCCATTGCATCAGCAGCGTGACTTCTGTTCTTCAGGCAACAGGTTGAGACGCAATGGATGCAACAGTGGGAGATGTCTGTCGCTGAATCCGCAACGGAGGCTCAGGTCCAGACGAATAGTGAGTTTCGTGAAGAGTCTGGAAGCCAGGTATACAGTTTCCAGGAGCAGGGGAAGCCGTAAGGCATGCAGGAAATCAGCCTGCCATTGGCGGTGTATGAACAGGCAGCGC